>JACEGR010001937.1:0-145958 GCA_014170235.1 Listronotus bonariensis | reverse complement strand
CTAATGTCATCTGGAAAAAAATAATAAGGACCATTTTGATTTAGAATTTTTAGCTGTACAGGGTGTCCCATTTTGGTTGTCCCTTATGGGAAACTTGGAAACCATAAGAGATATTAAAAATCTGATACCCCATCCTCGAGCTCTTTTTGGAGAAAACATTTATGGTAAAAACAGATCATCGCTATCGCGAAGCGTTTCAGAGATACAGGGTGATTCTCGATTTTTTCACTTTTTGAAAAGGCCCTGTAGCTTTGTTGTTATTACAGATACGAGAAAACTAATTGCACATTATATAGACACTTTTTTCCGTAGAATCCAGTGGCGTAGCCAAAAATTTTTTTGAGCTGTCATTTTTGACATATGACCCAAACATGTTTTTTTTATTAGGGACACCCTATAAATGATTGGGTAATTAAATTGCTTGTTTTTTTCTGATTAAAATAATATATCATAGTAGGTGGTTTAATAAATTTTTTACGTCAAATATTGGAAAAATTATGATTTTAAAGACGCATTGCGGCTTCTATCTGTTTTTTAAATTGTTTTATATTTTTCTTTAAAAATAATACTGCCATCCCTCAACTCATGAAACATTCCCGTAGAAAAAAAAAAAAATTAGTTTACAACAATAATAAACAAGTTATATTAATTAATTAAAGAAAAAAATACATTATTTGCCTATAATTACATTAAGTGTTCGAATTGAAGACCATTTTGATTTATGCATAGCTGACATCGTCTTTGAACACCTTTGATTGCATTATGAATGTGGATATTTGTCACCTCTCGCATAGCTGACTCAAACTTTTCTCGGAGCTCTTCTATTGTGTTATTTTTTTTTAGGTAAATTTTATTTTTTAAAAATCCCCATAAAAAGAAATCCAGAGGAGTTAGGTCAGGAGACCTAGCTGGCCACCTGACAGGGCCTGCATTAGCCAGACATTGGTCTCCAAAATTGACGTTTAAATATTCGTTAATAATATGAGCATTATGAGGCGGGGCGCCATCATGCTGAAAGTAGAGCTTGTTTCTTTCCAACAGTGGCATATTATCAATAAAATTGGAAACATTTCGTTCCAAAACATCTAGGTATCTTTGAGAATTTAAGTTTTCGTTATAAAATTCATAAGCAAGAATTCTATTGCCCAATAATGCCATCCAAACATTAAAGCCGAATCGTCCTTGTCTGATTTGATTAACTTGCTCATTGGGGTTGGTGTCGGCCCATTGGTGGTAATTATTTCGGTTGAAAATTCCATCGCTGGTAACTATTGATTCATCAGTCCAAATAATATTTTTAAAAAGTTATTATCTCGATTATGTTGGTTTAAATACCAATTGCAAAATTCTGTGCGTCTTTCTGCGTCGCCTGGATGTAAATGGTGAGTTTTTCTTGCTTTGTAGCATTTATACTTATTTTCTTTTAAAATTTTAGAAGATCTCGTACGAGAAACACCAACATCTACTTGAATATTTTCGACATGAAGTAGTTGGATCTGCATTTACACATCCAATCACATTTATGGAATCGTTTTCTTTATTTTCTTTATTATAAGTTGTTGGCCTTGGTTTTTTAAAGGCTCCAAAATTTAAAAGGTTGTCTTCAAGTCGCTGATATATCTTTAGGCTTGGTTGAGGACGTTCTGGATATCTTTCAAAATATAACAGAGATGCGGCATCTCGATTTTTGTTACTTTGGATATAGCACTCTAGCATATTATATTTTTCATAATTTTCATAGCTGTTCATTTTAAAAAAAAACAAAATAATTTTTGCCAATTTTTAACACGAAAACACTCCTATTAACTGCTATCGTTAATTTATTAAAATACCACCATATTAGTTCAGGTCAGTAGTTGACAAAACTATTTTGTTTTTCTCCATGGCATACTAAGTTTTTATCCTATGTTTCTTTCAAATATTTTCTAAAGAAGGAATATAAGGCCTTTACATTTACGCTGATGTTAACAAATTTTGTTAACAGCTATGCATTTTGCCGGGATTTTTGAATTCTGTCCCTGAGGTTTGTCATTGGTCAACGGATGACCAATGAGGAGAGAGTATTTTTAATACATAACAAAATCGACTACGGTTCACGATTTAGCCTGTCAGTAAATACCCATTCATAAATGTTAAGCACCAAGAAAAACACAATTAGATACGTAATTTTGGAACTACCTACCTAAAAAGCACTACTTCCTTCCGAGTGCGTGTATGAATACGGATAATAATATTAATAATAATAATAATAATGTGTACGAATAAGGCAAATAATGTATTTTTTTCTTTATATGTTCTCTAAATTTTTAAGTTTAATTAATATAACTTGTTTATTATTGTTGTTGTAAACTAATTTTTTGTTTTTTTTTCTACGGAAATGTGTCCTGAGCTAAGGGATGACAGATTCCTTTTAAAACAAAAATATAAAACAATTTAAAAAACAGATAGAAGCCGCAATGCGTCTTTAAAATCATAATTTTTCCAATATTTGACGTAAAAAATTTATTAAACCACCTACTATGATATATTATTTTAATCAGAAAAAAACAAGCAATTTAATTACCTAATCATTTATAGGGTGTCCCTAATAAAAAAAACATGTTTGGGTCATATGTCAAAAATGACAGCTCAAAAAATTTTTTGGCTACGCCACTGGATTCTACGGAAAAAAGTGTCTTTATAATGTGCAATTAGTTTTCTCGTATCTGTAATAACAACAAAGCTACAGGGCCTTTTCAAAAAGTGAAAAAATCGAGAATCACCCTGTATCTCTGAAACGCTTTGCGATAGCGATGATCTGTTTTTACTATAAATGTTTTCTCCAAAAAGAGCTCGAGGATGGGGTATCAGATTTTAAATATTTCTTATGGTTTCCAAGTTTCCCATAAGGGACAACCAAAATGGGACACCCTGTACAGCTTTTGTTAAAAACTTTTTCTCTAACTCTCACCATTTTAAAATAATTCCAAAAAACACATTAATTTTTTTAACCCCTCTCCGGGGGTTGAAACAAAATCTCTTCTATACTTCATTTGTAGAATCTCTAAGGGTAATTATGTCAAAAATAAATGCAAATTCATGAATTTGTTAAACAGTTATAATTTTTTTAATTGAAATTATCATCCCTTAAGTTTTAGCAACCCTAATGTCATCTGGGGAAAAAATGCTAGAGACCATTTTAATTTATTATTTTTAGTGTTACAACTTTTGTAAAGAATTTTTTTGTAGCTCCAACCGTTTTAAAGTAATTGCAAGAAAACACTTTATTTATTTTTTCAACCCTTCTCCGGGGAGTTGAATTTTTTTTATATTTTTTGTTTGTAGACACTTTAAAGTAACTTATGTCAAAAATTCATTCACTCCCCCAAATTGTGATTTCAGGGTCTATTTAATTGGACTATGATGTCATTGTCAGCTTTGGCAAGTAAAATTTTTGTATTAAATGCCACACTACTTGGTTTTTTTGTGGAAGGCTGACAGAGCTGAGCCATTTTTTATTTTTACGCTGTTTACAGGTTTGGTTTTTTTAACAAAAGTTTTAGCTTTAAGCTGTTTTGGAGAAACTTTGGTTCTGTTGTAAATTCGAAAGAAAAACTTGACATTGGTTGTTTTTGAGAAACTAGGCGATATTCCAGTCGCATTATTTGGCAGACTATGGCAGTTCTCGCTACAATAGTTAGTCAGGATATGACAACGGAATAGTTACATAGGGTGGTGCGAACAGTACATAATTAGAAAAAAATACAAAATGTTGTTTTTGCAAAAAACCCTTTAATCATTTTTTTTAAATTTAAATATTAATATCTTGATGACAGTTTAAGGAATAAAAAACACATTTAATTTCTTACTTCTTTAATTTAAAAACTAAGCAATATTGTAAGTAATAACAAAGCAATAAGTATTATTGAAAGTTTTTTGTTTTTATATGATTCCTAAGACCCCAAATTATGGTTTGGTATGGTAAAAACGGAAAATCATATTGGGCCCCTATAACTACGTACAGATTGTTCCAGGTTATAGATTATCAAATGATGTGATAATGAATAAAAATGTATTGGAAAATTTAATTGTTATGGCCTTAAAATATGAAGTAAGTTCTGTATTTCAGTTGATAGAAATAAGGCATTTGAACATACCAGGTGAAATGCAGAAAAACAAAATTATTTATTAGTAGCTCAACTTTTATCTCTCACTGTTTAGTATTAATGTACTATGTAGTAAGTGCCTAGATATTAAAAGAAGAGTTTAGTTCTAATGCCAGATTGTAGGTTGTCATTTTAGATTAGAGTTTAGAGAACGTTTGTTAATTTAAAAGTTTAAATAAATCTTACAAACCAAAGTATAATATTTTATTATTAACGCCTATAACTAAATATAAAACATGGCGCAGTCAATGTAAATGTGGAAAAGAGTTTAATTGGTTCCACCCAAGTTTCAAAGTTTTAAAAGACAGTGACCTCTAAGTGACCCTTAAATTTTAAATTTTGAGAACAATGGCTGGTATTGTAGCGGGCCCCGTTAAGTTGCCGATAGATTTTGATTTACAAGGGCAAAATGCAGCCGCTGAATGGAAATTTTGGAAGATTTCTTTCGAAGATTATTTAGTAGCCACTGGACAAGACCAGTCAGCAGACAATGTAAAGTTATCAATCTTAAGAAATATAATTGGCACAGAATCTGCACGTATCATGTCAACTTTTGAGATTCCAGCGGGGCAAGTTAATACATTTGATTTTGTCATGAGGTTAATTGAACAATATGTTAACCCCAGGGTAAATGAGGTATTTGAGAGATACAATTTTTTAAAATGCACTCAAAAAGAAGGCGAATCCTTTGAACATTTTTTAACTGAATGTAAACATCTTGTCAAAAGTTGTAATTATGACATTAATGATCCTAATGAGAGTAACGAAAACAAGGCGTTACGGGACAAAATTGTTATGGGTGTCCGTGACCCAACTACAAGAGAAGCACTACTTCGTATAGATCAGTTAACTTTAGAAAAAGCTATCAACTTCTGCCGGACAAGTGAGCAAAGTAGAAACCAAAGTTTAAAGTTTCAGCAAGATGAAAAAAACCATGAGGTATATTATGTTAAGAACAAAACACGGGTAAGTGATACTAATAACTATGTTAAAAAGAGCAAAAATAAAAATGCAAGTGATGAAAAATTTAAATGCAGACGGTGTCAGACAGTGCATGGTCCCCGTCAATGTCCTGCATTTGGTAAAAAATGTAATAAATGTGGTAATTTAAATCATTTTGCTATATCATGTAAAGTCAAAAATGTTAAAAATGTCAGTAAAGAAAGTGATAGTAGTAGCGATGAAATATTTGTTAATAATGTTAATGATAGTAATAATAAATGTAATAGGAGTAGTACATCCTCACAAAATGTGTGGGAAGAATTTATTTTATTAGAAAACAAAAAATTTAATGTTAGGTTAGATACTGGTGCTGATGTCAGTGTAGTCCCACAAAAATATTTTAGATTAATAAATAAGCAATTTAAAGTTAGGCCAACCCAATGTATTTTAAAAGGTTTTGAAGGTACTAAAGCTAAACCTATAGGCATAGTAAACCTATTATGTAAGTATAAGAATAGAGAAATATATGAAGATTTTGTTATAGTTGAAGGGGCAAGTCAGGTTCTGTTAGGAGGACAGGCATGCATAAATTTAAACTTGATAAAAAGAATTAATAGTCTAAATGTTGAAAATAACAATAGTTGCGAAAAGAACAAATTTGTAAAAGAAAATGAGGATATTTTTGAGGGGTATGGTAGGTTTCCTGGAAAATATAATATAACTACTTTGGAGAATTTTGAGGCTGTAAGTCACCCACCTACAAAAGTTCCTATTGCTATTCGCGATTCATTAAAAAAGAATTAGATAGGTTAGTTAAAAGAAAAGCTATTGTTAAAGTAGAAGAAATTGATCCCCGTGCTAGTATAAATAGATCAGTAATTGTAGAAAAAGTAACGGAAAAGTTAGGTTATGTCTAGACCCTTCAGACTTAAATAAGCAAATCGTTAGAAAACCAAAATTGTCAGTGCACATAGAAGAAGTGTGTTTAAATTTAATAGGTAAAAAATTGTTTACAGTTTTTGATTTAGCTGAGGGCTATCATCATTTAGAGCTTAATGAAGAATCATCATGGAAATGTTGTTTTAGTACTCCTTTTGGTATTTACAGATATATTGTTTTGCCATATGGCCTATCAAATTCTCAAGATTTGTTTCAGGATGAGGTTGAAAGGAATTTTGGTGACCTAAAGAATGTTCAAATCTGTCATGATGATATGATTGTGTCAGGTGCATCACAAAGTGAGCATGATTGTGCTGTAAAAGCAGTGGTAGAGAGAGCAAGATAGACAGGAGCTAAATTTAATAAAGATAAATTTCAGTACTGTAAAACGGAAGTTAAGTTTATGGGACATATATTTTCTGAAAGTGGTATGAAAATTGATCCGGACCGTGTTGAATCTTTGTGTAAGTTAGAAACCCCTAAAAGTAAGGTTGAATTACAAAGAATTATAGGATCTTTTAATTATGTTAGGCGTTATGTAAAAAATATGTCTGAATATATGCATCCATTGTGTGAATTGTTGAAAAGCAATGTTGAGTGGCAGTGGCTTCCCAAACACCAAGATATTTTTGATAAATTAAAGAAAATAGTTTGTGAGTCTCCATGTCTGGTTCCATTTGATCCATCAAAGAAAATAATTTTACAGTGTGATAGTTCAAAGAATGGTTTAGGTTGTTGTATGTTTCAAGATTATGAAAATAAGTCTTTAAAACTGGTGTCTTGTGCATCTCGTACAATGAATGAACATGAACTAAACTATAATCAGACAGAAAAGGAAATGTTAGCAATATATTTTGGTACACAGAAATTTCATGATTTTATTTATCGTATGAATGTTGATGTGCAAACAGATCATAAACCGATCATATCAATAATGAAAAAATCTATTCACAAAATAGGTTCAGTTAGATTACAGCGTCTTAGATTAAAACTTTTAAAATACTCCCTTAATGTTTATTATGTTCCTGGCAAAGAGATACATTTTGCTGACATGCTTTCAAGATCAAGCTTAAAAAATACTGGTAAAGTTGACCTTGAAATGCTTGAAATGGTTCATTCAGTTACAAAACATTTACCAATGAGTAGTGAAAAAGAAATGAACTTAGACTAGAATCTAGTAAAGACCCAATACTAGTAAAAATTCATGATTATTATTTTAATGGATGGCCCAAAATTGGTGCTATTCCTAAAGAATGTAAACCATATTTTTCTTTAAAAGATTCAATTTATGTAGAAGCAGGTATAATTTTTATGGAAAATAAAATTATTGTACCAACAAGCCTACGGAAAAACATCATTAGTGTGCTACACAAAGGTCATGTTGGAATTAGTAAAACTATAAATAAAGCTCATAAATTATTTTATTGGCCGAATCTAAGCTATGATATATCATTGTATATAAAACAGTGTCGTGTGTGTGAAAAATACATGCCAAAAAATTTTCGTGAACCTTTATTGCCACATTCTGTTCCAAGACTTAGATTTAATAAAATAGGTGCAGACATTTTAGAATTTGCTGGTAGATCATATTTGACAGTTATAGACCATTTTTCGCATTGGTTAGAGTTAATTTTATTAAAAGATAAAACTTCTAAAAGTGTTATAGACGCTTTTCAAGATATTTTTATCAGATTTGGCTATCCTGAAATCATTATTGCAGATAATTTACCTTTTATTTCAACTTTATGTAAAAAATATTATAGAGACAAAGATATAACTATTAATACTTGCTCTCCTCATTATCATCAGAGTAACGGTTTCGCTGAAAAAGCTGTTATAATAGGGATTTTAGAGAATATGTTATGGAATATAATAATTCTCCTATCATAAATTTAAACGCATCTCCTGCACAAATTCTACAAAGCAGACTTTTAAGATCACAATTACCAACAGCTAGTGCAAATTTAGAACCAAAAATTCAAATTAATATTTATAAACGTCTTTGTGAACAAAAAGATAAAATCAAACTTATTTATGATAAAAGGGCTCGAAGAGATCCTACTGATTTTAAAAAAGGGGATAAGGTCGTAGTAAAAAGTTATAAAGATAGTATCTGGCACAAAGCAACTATAATTGAGAAAGCCAAAGAGCCTAGATCTTATTGGGTACGAAAGGATAATAGTAATAAGATTGTTAGACGAAATACGAGTCAAATTAAATTATCATATACAAAACCAGAGCCTAAATTTCTAAACGAACCTGAGCTGCTTCCTAGTATATCTGAAACTAAGTCATCTAATATTGTACCACCTAATGCTAATGTTAGTACGCCACCACCCAATGTTAATTTTAATGTTAGTACGCCACCACCCAATGTTAATGTTAATGTTAATACACCACCACAAAATGCTGTAATAAATCCAAATGTAAGAAATAACATAGATAATACTAGATCTCGTTTTGGTCGCAATATTAGACCTCCCTGTAGGCTCGATCTTTGAGGAGAAGGTGTTTAGTATTAATGTACTATGTAGTAAGTGCCTAGATATTAAAAGAAGAGTTTAGTTCTAATGCCAGATTGTAGGTTGTCATTTTAGATTAGAGTTTAGAGAACGTTTGTTAATTTAAAAGTTTAAATAAATCTTACAAACCAAAGTATAATATTTTATTATTAACGCCTATAACTAAATATAAAACACTCACTACTGTTGTAGCAATTAGGAGATATTTTAAATATGAACAAAGCTTGCATTTGGCAGATTTTATACAAACAGTCAATGATTGGTTTAATATTATGAACTTAAGAACTCGAGGGGGTCTAAATAAAATATAAAATAAAACATTTAGAGTTTTCTTGTTTTCTGGGAGATTATGTTTAAACAAAATTTATGTGGATGGATTGCAAGAAAAAGAACATAAATGTTTAATAACTTTTTATTATGAATAAAAGCCAAAAATTATTTTGTTTAAAAAATTTAGGTCTAATTTAAGAAAAATAAATAAGTAAAGAAATTTAACATTTAATTTTTTTAATTTGGATGTAGCACGATTTTTGCCTTTGTTTTTAATTTCTTTTATTTTAAGCTTAAAATTTAATTTTTTTATTCTAATAAAAATTCTTTGTCTGAGGTAGGCTTTAGTAACTTCTTCAGGAAGTTCTGTATGATCTTTGACTTTATCAAATATCTTTTTTAAATAATTTTTTTACGAAAAATAATTTTTTATTATATTCATTGAAAAGTTTTTCTAAAATAACTATTTGTTTTTGCAACATTGTGGAGGGCTCAGTCAGCCCTCCATATGACAACTGTGTCACCCAGGTAGGCTTATGATAGTTATGTTCCTCGTGGGCTATCATATAGGTATGAGTACCCAAATAAGGATACGATCTATTAAATTTTCTTGCAATCCATCCACATAAATAATTGATCCCATCTTTCTCAATAACCGATGTAGATGAATTTGAAGAAGATTGAGATCCCTCATCTGGTTCTTCAAAATCATTGGTGTCTTTTTCTACCAAAGGTTTAATTTCTGCGCTTTTAAATACAGAAGCCACAACATATTCTTCAGTGTCATTCTGCTGAATAATATTACTTCTTTTTCCAATATACCAGGATTTTTTCCTAAAAGTAAATATCTATCATATTATGTATTATAATTACAAGCAATAAGGCACATTAATATACAGGCTGGCCTGTAATTAACGGGTCAATAAAGTCAAAATAATGTGATTTACCTAAGCTTACCTGAGTACAAAAGTTGATAACTGAGATACAGGGTGTCTCATATTAATATCAAAGAAATAGATAAATAAAAATAAATAAGTATATAATATTATTTAACCTACCCAAAATGATCATTCTTAAACGACACAATAAATTCATGGGAGTTGGATGATCATCTAGGCCTCCTCTAGTTCTTATATGTCCAAATCGACTTTCCAAGATGTCCTGATTTATTTTGGCAGTTAGGATGAAATTTATTTTAAACTTATTCTTCATTTCTTTATACAGTTCATTAAGTGATTTAATGGAAATAATAATGCCCTTCTGAAACAGCTGCCTACTTTTCTTTCCAACCGGTATTATTGTGGAAAAATAATTTAACATATTTTCCAAGCATTCAGTCTGTTTATTATTTTGCTCAAATGGTTTTTTATGTCTTGAGTAACATTTAAATTTTTTGAGTTCATAATATCAAACCAATCATTTACTGTTTGTATAAAATCTGCCAAATGCAAGCTTTGTTTATCTTTAAAATATCTCTTAATTGCTGCAGCAGTAGTGTGGGATAAAAGTTGCGCTGCTAATAAAACATTTTGTTTATCTGCATTATCACCTGCATTTAGATGCCTTTCTGTCAAGTGAAAGACAGAGCTTACCTCGTATTTTGAGGCGATAGCAATTAATTTTTTCAGTACATTTTTATTAATTTCCGCACCCTTTGACAATCTAAAACCTGGAAAGAATATTTCAATATTTTATTATTAAATAAAAATAAATCAAATTGACAATTTGGTGAAGGAAAAGTGATTATTATTATAGAAATTTAACACTTATTCTCATTTCCTGATAAAATTAGCAAAATTATTATATAGTTTAATACATTTAATCTTTATGTTCCAAATGTAATACTAGAGGAAAGTGACCAAATATGAAATAGTATCCCTAATATGGAATACCGGCATTTCTCTTAAACGGAAACTCACGCAATTAGAGGGGTTTGTCTCTTTTTTTTAATGCTCATTGGTCCTATAGAAGTGGTAACATGCCAGTAGAGCAAGCCCTTTCGTCGCTGTAGCAACATTTTGTTTTATCGCTTTCTTATAACTTTTTTAAGGTTTTTAAAAAATACTACTATACTAAATTAAAGGAGAAGGATCTCTAAATATTACTACTAAGGGTTCAAATCTTCACCATATTTTCTTTTTGTTCCCCTAAACAATATTTTGATATATTTTTCAAAAAAAAAAAATCCAGATTCCATACACGCAATTAGAGAGGTTTGTTTTTTTTAATGCCTATTTATGAGTAGAGAAAATGTATATTTTACCTGTATTTAAAAGCCAGTTTCTTATAAGTTTTAGTAAATGTGGGGCATCAATAAAACAAAAAACTTTTTGGTTTGTTTCTGCATGGAAAAAATATGTTTTATTTTCTTCTATTCCCAAATCTTTAAATAAGGCTTGATTTGAGGCCCCCTAATCACATACAGTGGCTACTACTTGAAAATTAATATTATTTAAAGCAACAATTATTTCACTTAATAACTCTTTGGTGATTTTTGTATCGAAATTAACATATATGGGTTGTTTCCAGCTGCCAAATAGACCTCTGGCCATTACAATTTGTACATAGTTATATGGGCCTAATATGGTATCTCGGTTCTTATCATATTCATACAGTTTTCTTACTTTCATTTCATCAAATAGTAAAACCGTAATTTGGTCCTTTGGAGTCATATTTTGTGACATTATTTTTTAAAAGGAAATAATATTATACAAAATTCCTGAAGTCATACAGATATTCTGAGCATATCTCTGGATAGTTCGAGTTGCCGGTAAGGGAAAATTTTCTCTCTTCATAAAAATGTAAGCATTCTTGCTTAAATAACGTAAAGTAAATGCTTTATTAATTTCTGATTTATTCCATTTAGGTTTTTTCTTATCTAAAATAATATCCACTTGATTTGCTGAAAGAACTGGTGAAAGGACTTCTTTAACTTTTAATATAAAATCCTCACTTTCATTTAATTTTTCAACTAACAGTTTATTTTTTAGTTCCAAACTATCAACTTTTTGCTGCAATATTTTACACTGTTGTTCTTTTTCTTTTAGTAGTGTTGCTATTTCTAGGTTGGAGTTTCTTAGTTTCTCATATTTACTTTTCATTTCTTTCAGTTCATGTTCTAGAATTTCTGTGACTACATTTTTACTGATATTTTGGTTATCTACATATGAGAACAAAGTTTGATTATCACAGTTCTCCTTTTCTTCATTAAAAAGCAAATCTAAAAATGACATTAAAATAAATATGTGATTAACTGTTTTAATTTAAAATACAACTATTACCAAGAATTAAGTACCCATAACAATATTTATATTAGTAATATTCATATTTATTTATTTTCATGTTATTAACTGTCTTACACATGTCAAAAAAAACATATAAATATATAATACTTATGTTATTAAAACAGGCTATACATTGTTAGTTTATTACTTTTAATGAGTACAACCATTCTTCAGAACTGATCAAAAATTCTTAAAAGGATCACCAAAAAAAGTGGGATTTGACCAGTGAAATGACATGTATAACGTTTGACATATTTGTTGTTCTTTGTTTGGTTTAGGTTTTAGTCTTCCATGGTTTGTATTTATTGTAGTATAAACACAACAAAATAATTCTTTTTTTTAAAATAAAACCAAGTTAATTTCATATTTGTCCTTCGACATATGTCATTTGTGCAAGAACATTTCGATGTGATGATGGTGCATAAGAGGCAAGGGAAGAGGTAATAGAATGGTTTTGCAGAACAACTCCATTTTAAAAGGAACACGTATCATGTCCTTTGAGGCGGTTTCTACAGCATAAACGGAATACACCAACGTATAGCCTATTTAAATAAAACATGTACAATGTAGACATAAGACATGTTTAGTTTTTTTTTTTTTTAATGCAGGTGCTAAAATTAAAATAAAATTTACAAGCACAGTTAAAATTTATAAACACTTCGGTAATTTTCTAGAAACCTGCGGCAACTCCGATTTTAACAAAATTTGGTATACGGGGTTTTTTGGGGCGCTGATCACGAATCTCAAAATATTTGATTTTCACCTTTTAAAACCCCGTTTTTCTACGTTTTTACATTATATTTGCATTAAATTGCGTGGCGTTTCCTTGATAATGCGGCAACCATACATACACGTAGGGCTTCATGGCATACCGAGATTGAAATGATTCAAAGTATAGCTATGCAATTTAATGCAAAAAGAATGTAAAATACGTAAAAACGGGGTTTTAAAAGGTGAAAATCAAATATTGTGTGCCACTTTAGCTTTAAATCAAGAATTGTGTGCAAAAAGAAGGAGGAATATTGTAAAAATAGGATTAGTTTAAATTTCAAGTCTGATGATGAATATCTCAAGAACAAAACGTTTCCGCCAAATATTCTTTCAGATTCGTGATCAGCGCCCCAAAAAACCCCGTATACCAAATTTCGTCAAAATCGGAGTTGCCGCAGGTTTCTAGAAAATTACCAAAACTTCAGTTAGGATTTATAAATAAAAATAAATAGCAAAGAAAACTATATTTAAGACTTGAAACAAAGGACTCATCACTGAATAAAACGCATTATCCAATAATATATATTTATATATTTTAATGTATAAGCAATAGCTATAGGTGTATCGGCCAAACAATAACTTTTAAGATATTTGATTAACAAATTTAATATTTACATCAATTTCATTAAAATTGGCTAGGCGTATGGTTTGTAAATAATTACCCAACAGAATTATTTTCAAAATGTATAAATTTGTTTTTCATTACTTTGCATAAAAATATGTTTGCAAACTTTTAGACATAATAAATTATTTGAACCTACCACTAGCCTTGGGTGATGTTGGGATACATCTCTCTAACATAGGGCTAAAATTATTAGTATTTCCAGATGTTGATGCCTCAAATGCATTACAAGCAAAATTAAATGGGACTGCTGCAAGAAAACCAAATTTTTTAGCTATATCTAAAGCTGTATAATAAAATAATTTTTTTAACTTACCCTCTCTTTTTAATATCCTTTTTTGTTTGTCATTGGAGGGCAGTAATCCCATACTTTTAATTTTATCAGTCAGGGTTACCTGAAAATCTCCCTTCTTAAAGTGGTTTGAGCACACTACTGATTTTTGAACAGGAACCCAATTTCGTGGACGATTACAAGCCACTATCCATTTTTGTCTTAACAAAGCATCTTTAGGAAAAGTATGAAAACTTATGTTGAGATATTTACAGTTTATATCATTATTGGGACAACCGTTTACACAACACTTTCTCATTATTATTTACACCTTCTTTAATCTTTAACTTTATATAAATAGATTTAGAAACAGCTTTAATAAATACCACCAAAACCAAAAAGATCTGAAAAGTGAAAAACACAAATTTGCACAAATTCTAGACGCCAGACGCCAATGACTTGTTAAGAAGCAGTGACTTGTGATTTTACCCAGTCTTGCCAACTTTTTTCCGAGAAGTGCCCTTCCTTGCGTCCCAGACCTCGAACCGCCTAAAAGGTGAGGATATGTTGCAACCTTTATAGATATAAACTAACCTTGGGTCAGTCAATGTACAGACACCGTCTGGGTTTCGCGCCTCTCTTTGGTCTCGTTCCGTTTGAACGATCAACTTATTGTACCTGTACTTGTGATATTTGTAGCAAAGTCAATATACAGATTTTATTAAAACTTTATGCGTGTTCGGCTTTGCCACCAATACATTATAACTGGCGACGAGAGAAAAAACGAAAAAAAAGGTAACGCGGATGATCACGGATTTGGCTTCGAGTCGGAAAAACGTGTGTGCAAAATGGCAGCTCAACAGTTCGGCGAATTTTCGGCAGAAGACGACGTAACGGTCTACTTAGAACGACTCGAACAGCATTTTGTAGCGAATAAAATTTCCGACGAAGGAATTAAAACCGGGATTTTGTTAAGTAGCATCGGTATAGATACGAATAAACTTATTCGTAACTTATGCTTCCCGGATTTACCGAAATCAAAGACTTTTAAACAGCTAGTTAATCTTTTAAAAGTACATTATTGTCCTAAAGTTAATATATGGCGTGAACGGAGACAATATTACGAGGCAGCGCAGTCGGAATCCGAGACCGTGGCGGAGTGGTATGCAAGAATACGCAGTATGGCAATTGTTATATAAGCTACCAGCAGGATGGCAACCCACAATACGCCACCACCCCACCACCAACTACCCAAGATGAGCAAGGCAAATTGAACGACAAGCAGTCTGCTTTGAAGCCCGCCCGCGCTCGCTCACGATCTACGGTTTCTCCTCTTCAACCTTCAACCTCCATCCGCGTTCATATATTGTAACATAAGTAATCATATTATTGTAACGTATATCAAGACTGTGATATTAATAAATAAGTTAATAGTGTTTTCAACTAGAGTTATTTATTCCACCTCCAAACACCACAACTGGCGACGAGATTTAAAACGAACGACCACGAGGCAACAAAATGGCGTCCAAATTCGAAGAATTCAAAGAACAGGAAGTAAGTTGGGCAATCTACCAAGAAAGATTGGAGCAACACTTCATCGCGAACGACATCGTAGATGAAAAGAAGAAAGTAGCAACCCTTTTAAGTGTGATAGGGGTAGAAACATACAAACTACTTCGCAATTTGTCCCACCCAAAGCTTCCTAAGGACATGAAACACGCCGAATTAATGACGTTATTGAATAAGCAATATGGACCCCAAGTAAACGTATGGAGGGAAAGGATAAGATTTTACGAAGCTAAACAAGAAGTTGGAGAGTCAATCGTAAATTATCATGCAAGAGTAAGAAGTCTGAGCATAAACTGTGAGTTTGAGAATGATCTGGAGAAGAATATTCGAGATAAATTCGTTTGTGGCATTCAAAACGATAGTATAATCGACAAAATATGCGAACAAAAGGCGGACGCAACACTGGAAACCCTGAAAATAATCGCTCTGCAGAAAGTGAAAATGTGAAAATGCAAAATGGAGTCAACTTCATGAAATCAAAATTCCCGCGCAAAAATGGCGATCACTGTTGAGAAAAATAAAATATTAAATAATTGCAAAACTGTGCTTGTAGTGCCACCTAGTGGCTAACATCGAAAGTAATCAGGGAGTAGTTAAAAACGGTACCTATACCTAAAGATGTTTTAGTAGTTTCCTAGCATAAGTTCTTGGCTGTAATATTAATAGTAAGACATAGATGGAGTTGATGTATAAGAAGATGGAGTGGAGATATGGTGTTCTTTGTACTTAGTTTAAAAAAGTTTTGTTCAATAATTATTCCAGCTCTTGACTTTAATTTCGGTCACTTCCGAGATATTAAAACTAAAAACGGAACAGGTTATGGGCCCAGGGTGGTCAAGAAGTTGGAGTAAAAAGTAAAACAGTAAAAGTAAAAGTAAAAACCGTAAAAACCAGTGTGAGTCAGAAGAAAGAACAAAGAATAGTTCAAGATGGCTTCCGATGATATTTTATTATTGGAAAAACTAAAAGATGCCGAAAGCTTCCAAGTTTGGAAATTTCAGATAACTGTCGTATTTAAAGCCAACAATCTTTGGGAAATTGTCAATGGAGATAAAGAATTTTCTTCCTTAACTAAACCGGAGGAAAAAACAGATTGGCAGAGAAGAGATGCAAAAGCACAAAAATCCTGGTAACAAGTATAGATAAAAAACTTATAACCCATGTACTAAATTGTGAGGATTCAAAATCAATGTTCGAAAAATTATGTGGCATTTTTCAAGCAAGGAACAGAAGAGCAAAAATGCAGTTTATTAAGAGATTTCTTTAACTATTCGTATAAGAAAGGAACTGATATTTCCTTACATATTAGTGCCCTACAGAATATAGTATCCAAGCTCGAGTCGTTCAATCATAAAATTGATGAATCCATGCTGATATCAAAACTGCTAGTCACATTGCCAGAGGAATACAAATATTTTAGCACGGCTTGGGAATCAACACCTACACAAGATCGAAATATGACAAACCTGATAGCACGTTTGCTAAATGAAGAAGTGAGGCATAAACTAAAAACTGATAATGAAGGAGCTGTAGCATTTAAGGTTGAGGATTCAAAGTTTAATAAAATTAAATGCTATAAGTGTGGCAAACCTGGTCATATTGCCAGAAATTGTTTAAAAAGGAACCCAAATCCAACTTACAACAATAAAGGTGTAAAATGTACAATATGTAAAAAAAGAAACCATAAGGAAGAAGATTGTTATTTCAGAAGGAAGTACAATCAGGAAGATGGTGAAAATAAAATGGCCTTTCTCGTTGAAGATAATACTGATGAAAAATGTATAGAATTTATCGTAGATTCTGGGGCTACATCCCATATGATTAAAAACAGGGAATTTTTAAGTGAAGTAGAAAAGTGCAAAATAGACATTAGTATCGCAAAGAAAAATCAAAATTTAAAAGCAGAAGAAGTTGGATGTGTAGATAGTAACAAATGTGTTCTTAAAAATGTACTATACGTTCCTGAATTGAGTAAAAATTTATTATCTGTAAGTGCTATTACTAAAAATGGTGGAAATGTGACCTTTACTGAAAACAGTGTGATTATAACCAAAGACAATAAAGAAGTCATGCAAGGTAAAAAACAAGAAAATGGACTATTTTCAGTAAAACTTAGTAACATGGAAGAAAAAGAAAATGCTATGTTAGGAGAAGAGAGACAGATAATACAAGAATGGCACCAGAAATTGGGACACTTAGGCAACCGTAACATGCAAAAGTTAGTAAAATTATCAACAGGAATGAATATAAGAGAGGAAGATTGTGAAAAACTAGATAAAGTATGTGAAGTATGCATGAAATCCAAACAAACACGACAACCATTTGAAAATTCAAGAACACAAGCAACAAGACCTCTAGAAATAATACATACAGATGTTTGTGGACCAATAGAACCTTCTACTTGGGACAGTAAAAAATATGTGCTTACAATTATGGACGATTTTACACATTTTACAAAAGTTTATCTGCTAAATGGAAAATTTGAAGTAGCCAGTCATGTAAAAGAATATGTTACAGAAGTAGAAGCATATTTTAACCTTCAAGTACATAAAATGCGCTGTGACAATGGGCGTGAATACATGTGTATTGACTTAAAATCTTGGTGTAAGTTTAAAGGCATAGTTATGGATGCAACAATTCCATATACACCACAGTTGAATGGAAAAGCAGAAAGAGTAAATTGTACAATAATGGAAAAAGCCAGAGCACTTATTTTTGATTCAGAAATGGACAAAAAGTTTTGGGGTGAGGCAGTGTACGTAGCAACTTATTTGTTAAACAGAAGTCCCACAGAAAGTCTAGAAGTAACACCTGCAGAAATGTGGTTTAAGAAAAAGCCTAATTTGTCTAAACTACAAATATTTGGATGTAACGCTCATGCAAAAGTGTTAGGTTTTCTTAAGAAATTAGACAAGAGAAGTAAAAAGTATAAATTTGTAGGTTATGCACCAAATGGTTATAGACTTTGGGATGAAGAAAAACAAAAAGTAGTTATTTATCGTGATGTGATTTTTGAAAAACAAACCAAAAGCGAAACCACAGGAACACTTGATAATAACATTCAGCAAATTAAAATTCAAGAAACGGAAGAGAAAGAACTAAAAGAAACAGATCAGACTACAGAATGCACAGTAGAAGAAAATTCAGAGGGAGAAGAAGAAGAAAATAAAGTTCAACAAAAGATATTACTAAGAGAAATGTAAAATTACCTAAAAAGTATGACGATTATGTTATGTTAACCTATCAAGAAACAGTAAACAGTGAAGAAAAGAAGAAGTGGTTACATGCAATAGAAGAGGAGAAGGCGTCTTTAACAAAGAACAATACGTGGACTTATGTAAACAAAAGTGAAGTGAAAGACAAAAACATTTTATCGAGTAAATGGGTGTTTAAAGTGAATGACGATGAAAAGTATAAAGCCAGACTAGTAATAAGAGGTTTTGAACAGCAATATGGTATAGACTATCAAGAAACTTTTAGTCCAGTGATAAATATGACTTGTTTACGAATACTTTTTGCATTAGCAGCGAATAAAAATTATTTTATTAAAAAGTTTGATATAAAAACTCCTTTTTGTATGGACAATTAAGTGAGGAAATTTACATGGAAGTACCTGAAGGTTTTGATGAAAAAGACAAGGTATGTTTACTTCAAAAGTCTCTATATGGTTTAAAACAAGCACCTTTAAACTGGAACAAACATTTTACTGAATTTTTACTATCAAAAGGTTTAATTGCACTTAAAATAGAACATTGTATCTTTAAAAATCAATCTGGCACAATGTTTTTAGCTATTTATGTTGATGATGGCATTATTTTTGGAAATTCTGAAATTGAAATGAAAAATCTGTTAACTGATCTAAACAAAGAGTTTGAAATGACAGCAAGTAATAATCCTAATACATTTTTGGGAATAGAAATTTTTAAAACAGATGAATCAGTAAGTCTAACACAAAGAAAATACTGTGATACAATTTTTTAAAACTTTTCAATGAAAAATGCAAAATCTTTGTCTACGCCTATGGTTGAATATTCAAACCAAAACAAAGACAACGAACAAACAGATGACATAACCTTAAAAGTAAAATATCCTTACCGAGAAGTTGTTGGAAGTTTATTATATCTTACAAATAAAACCAGACCGGACATACAATTTGCAGTGAATTTTTGTAGTTAGATAAACCTACCAGTGTAGATGTTAGTAATGTTAAGAGTTTTAAAGTACTTAGTTGGCAAAGAGAATGAAGGTATTTGTTTTCAAAAGGACTCAAATTGTAAAGAAATAGTTGCTTACTGTGACAGTGATTTTGCTGGTGACCAAACAACAAGAAAAAGTACAACTGGGTATATTATTTACTATTGTGGAGGACCAATATCATGGATATCTAGAAAACAACCTATAGTATCCCTTTCGAGCACCGAAGCGGAGTACATAGTAGCAGCAGAGTGTACTAAAGAACTAGTGTATGTGAAATCAGTGATAGAAGAACTAATTACAGACAGTGTAAGCATAAGTCTCAAAGTGCAATAAAATTAATTAAAAATGGTCAGTTTAATAAGCGTTCTAAACATATCGATGTTCGATATCACTTTATTTCAGAAAAAGTTAGTGAAAAAGTGTTAAGTTTAAGTTATTGTAAGACTGATGAACAAATAGCAGACATTTTTACAAAACCTTTGTGTAAAACAAAATTTGAAAGATTTAAAGGAGAAATAATGTTTAAAAATTTACATTAATGTTTAAGCTTTGTTAGTAATATTAAGATAGTTCTAAGATGTTTGATATGTCCTAAATATGTAATATTTTGCAAAATTTAAACAATATTTAATACTAAAGCCCAATTTTGCAATTAGGAGAAGGTGTTGAGAAAAATAAAATATTAAATAATTGCAAAACTGTGCTTGTAGTGCCACCTAGTGGCTAACATCGAAAGTAGTCAGGGAGTAGTTAAAAACGGTACCTATACCTAAAGATGTTTTAGTAGTTTCCTAGCATAAGTTCTTGGCTGTAATATTAATAGTAAGACATAGTTGGAGTTGATGTATAAGAAGATGGAGTGGAGATATGGTGTTCTTTGTACTTGGTTTAAAAAAGTTTTGTTCAATAATTATTCCAGCTCTTGACTTTAATTTCGGTCACTTCCGAGATATTAAAACTAAAAACGGAACAATCACGAAGACCGGAACAGCAGCCACTCCCCAAACCGACGCAGCACGCATGCCAGGAACAGGTCATCTTCGGACACGCATGACACGAATCAAGACCGACCAATGAGGAGCCGCCATGTACCAACGCGAAGCCCATCGCGCAGTCCTGTCAGGAGTGAGAGTTTCAAGAATGGCCGTCGACCTGCGACACCGAGGAGAAGAACGAACAATCCACCGACATGTCGTTCTTGTGGAGTAAATCATGGACCACCCTGCAAGTACAAAGGATACCGATGCGATGCTTGTGGACAAAAAGGCCATTTGGCCAGGGTTTGTAGAATGGGAGACTGTAATTTTATTGACAGTTCCAACATAAACACAATCGAAGGTAACAAAGACAATTTGAGAGATAATTTTCGTGATTTTGAACAGATGTTTAACATTAGTAAGAAAAACATTATTTATAACTCCTTTACGGTAAAACTGAAAATTAATAATAAAATTCACGATTTCATGATTGATTCGGGTTCACAAATATCTGGTTTTAATGTTTACTTTTATAATAAACATTTTAAAAATAAATATAAATTGCAAAATGATAGAATGATACTTTGTAGTTATAATGGGGGTTTATTTTCACCGAAAGGGTATATTGAAGCAGACGTTGAATATATAAATGTTTGTAAACGTATCAAATTTTATGTAATAGAGAGTGGTGCTGCAAATATAGTAGGGCGAGATTGGTTAAATAAATTTAATGTAAAGTTTCAAATGGTGCAAAGCATAAATACAGTAAATGACTCATGCAAAGAAGATATAGATAGGTTAAAAGGAAATACTCTACAGTATTTACTAATAAATTGGGTAAATTTAAATATGCAAAGATTTCATTAAAGTTAAAACAAGGGGCTAATCCTATATTTTTAAAGCCTAGGTCCGTCCCACTGGCATATAGAGAGAAGGTTGACGAAATGATAGACGCTATGGTGAATGAAGGTATTCTGACTCCCGCAGAAACCAGCGAATGGGCCACACCGATAGTTATGGTCGTCAAACCAGACGGACGCTTACGCTTATGTGGAGACTATAAATGTACAGTGAATAAATGGTTGGAAGAGGAATATCACCCCGTACCCTTGGTGCAAGATATCTTCGCAGGATTGCATAACGGAGAGCATTTTACTAAATTAGATTTGAATCAAGCCTATAATCAATTTGAATTGAATAATGATGCTAAAGAAATTTTCAGGTTGAGTACTCATAAAGGAATTTTTACCATAAATAGAATGCCTTTTGGTATAACGCCCGGCAGCGCTATATGTCAAAAGTACATGGAACAGTTGTTCCAAGGTATGGATAATGTTTTTGTTTATCAAGATGATATACTAATTACTGGTAGTAATAAGCAGGTTCACCTCCAGACACTCGAGAAAGTTCTTTATAAGATAGAGGATGCAGGTTTAACCATAAGAAGCGAGAAATGTGAATTTTTCAAGAATTCTCTCAACTATTTGGGTCATAGGATAAGCAACCATGGTCTTCATAAGGCAGAGGACAAGGTAAAAGCCATAGTAGAAGCAGAACCACCAACGAATGTCAGCGAAACAAGGTCACTAATAGGTATGATTGGATATTATATCAAATTTTTACCAAATTTGTCTACCATTCTTAGACCTATTTACCAACTACTTAAAAGAGATGTTGCAATCTGATATGGTATTATGCCATTTTAATCCTAATTTATCTCTTTATTTGACAACTGACAGTTCAGATTACGGTATAGCTGCAGTATTGTCGCATAAAATGTCAGACGGTTCTGAGAGACCTATAAATTTTGTATCGAGAACCTTAACTTAAGCAGAACATCTATATAGCACGTTACACAAAGAAAGTTGTGCAATTTATTTTGGGTTAACTAAATTTTATCAATTTTAAGCAGGCAGATCCTTCACCATCAGAACAGACCACAAACCACTCATCACATTGTTCGGAGAACACAAGGGCGTACCGAAAATGTATGAGAACCGTTTGCAAAGATGGGCTGCTTTTCGGTCAGGATTCAACTATAAAATAACCCATATAAAAGGAAAAGATAACAAAATAGCTGACTGCTTTTCAAGAAAGCCTAGTAAAACTGAAACGCAGACAGAGGAAAATGTAAGTTACCTAAATTTTACTAGCAAATTAGATAATTGGCCTTTAAATAACGAACAAATTTAAATTAAATCTATGAAAGATAGTCAAATAAAACAAGTAATGTCATATGTAATAAAAAATAAATGGCCAGAAAGAATATCTGATGATTTAAAAGCATATTATCATAGACGTAGTGAACTTTTTATAGAAAATGACATACTTTTATTTAATGCTTAACAGAGAAGTAAGAACTAGGATGTCCATAATAACAGAAAATCCCTTGGAAAACAACAGAAAAGTATCAGAAATCATCGATAATAAGGTTATGGAAAACATGAAGAGAGCTCAACAGAGACAAATAAAAAACTATGGGGGAAAGGATCGCATCATCAGGATCGGAAAAAAGTATTAGTCAAAGATTATCGAAAGCCAAATAAGACAGAATAGGCTAAGGCTACGATAACTAAGAGGATAGGTAGAGCAACCTTTTTATGTCTACTCCAACAGGGCAACACATGGAAGCGTCACATAAACCAAATAAAACCATGCCAGTGGGGTGAGACAACAAATATGTTCAATTTAACCCTAATGTAACTATATTTAATGACAAATGTAATTCTTTGTCTAGAGAGTCAAGTCAGTCTTATCACTCTAACAAATCTTTACCATCTCTTAATAGCCATAATAAGTTAATTAATAATAATTCTATTTTACAGCCTGAAATAAAGTACATTCCCGTAAATAGCGACAGCATAGCTGGTCCAAGCTCTGAGACTCGACACATTCTTGTAACACCACTCTCCAAACAATGTGGTGACGTAACTTTAAGTAATGAAGTGTGTAATTGTAAGTATAAAAATAATTTTACCGAACAACCGACTACCTGTCTAACCAAAAAGGGCAAAAATAATGATGAGGTATCGTTAAACGATATTAAAAAGGTAGCGGATAGGTCAAAACTAAGTAAGGTAAAAAAATCAGCTAAAAAAAATATAGAGGGGGAGAAAATAGATAAACCTGTGCAGTCAGACACAGCTGGATCTAGATCATTACGTAAAAAGAATATTCCTTCTAAGTTTAAAGATTTTGTCGTAGACAAGTTTTAGAAATGTTCCTTATAAATTAAAAATATTAGGGTAGATAAGTTTTAAAAGGTTCCTTCCAAATTTAAAGATTTTATTGTGTACAAAGTTTTAAAAATGTTCTTTTGTAATTTTAATATTTTATTGCAGATAAATGTTACCTATAGCAGTGTTGTAAAAATTTCTTATTGTATATTATTTTAATGGTATTCTTGACAATTTGGTGGCACAAAATATATAAAAAGCATAGTATATTAACAGGGTGTCCAGCGGTCTGGAAAACCGGGAAAACCTGGAAAAGTCAGGGAATTTGGTTGGTCAGGGAGAAGTCAGGGAAAAGTCAGTGAATTTTTTATTTCTTCTGGAATTTTAGGATAGAATTTATTTGGCCATCTTTTCGAGATACCACTATTTAAAATTTTGAGCACAAGCGCTTAATAAAAATACAAAATATTTCTTTTCATTTATAAAAAGAAATTATTTCATTTAATACAAAAAAAGTACAATTTTTTAATACGGCAATGGTACAAATTTCAACGCACGAAGAGCGCATCGGCGATCAGCTGATCTGGCTGGCCGGTCGCTCTGGCGCTGTTTTGTTGTTTGTCTCCCACGCGCCACGTGTTCCGGATTTGTAGCGAATGCGCTTGCGAGCTTGCCGCTTGAACCTCAACCGTTAAATCGCTTCGCTTACTTCGCGGAATAAGTTTGTTTATTGATTACAGTTTGGGTTTTTGACTATTTCTCTTTATAAAGTGCTTTGTTTGTGATATTTGCTTATTTTATTCAGGTAAGTAACTTTAGTATATGTTATAAGTTAATAAATTCTAAGAAAATTGTTTTATATTATTTAATCAGAATATTATTGTTAATAAAATTGTTAAAAAATTTTGAACATTGGTTCTTTATCACTTTAGGGCAACAAGAATTAACTTAGGAATAGAGTATATCATAAAAGTAGGCTTATTAAAATCTTGTGGTACTAAAATACTATAACTTACGATGGTACCTACTCTAGCTTTTTTATCGTCTATTCTCTATATAAATCGTGTCCACTTAAGTTCGCAGCATATGAAAACATTTTAATTTTTTTTTATTGTACTAAGTACCTTAAAAATATATCTATTATACCGTTATTTACTAAATAAATCTAACTTTAAAATATCTAAAATACTATTATTTAGTTAATAATTGTATATAAGATATTTTTAGGGTATTTAGTAAAATAAAATTTATGTTTTTCATAAAAAAGTTTTCCATATGCTATAAACTTAGGTGGACACGCAAACAAGCTGTATATAGAGAACAGACTATAAGAAAGCTAGAGTACCATCGTATATTAGTAAAACTAGATTTTAATTACCCTACTTTTATTAGTGTCGGTGCTTCACGATTACGACAAAAAAAACCCAATTTAATCCATTATGGCTACAGTTAAAAGAATTTGAGTGGGTACAACCTGATGAACAATGTAAATATTCAGCCTGGTGTATGCTTTGTAAAACTAAGTTTTCCCTAAGCAATATGGGTAAAAAAGCTTTAGTAAGTCACAAGGAAGGAAAGAAACACAAAACTTGTGAGAAAAATAAAAACAAATCCTTGAAAATCACTGAATTCATGCAACAAGGGTCAATACAGAAAAAAAAATTAGAAATAGAACAGGAAGAGAGCACGCCCATGGAACACACAAAAGGGTGTAGTTCGGTAGCAGTCCAGACATCTTGCGAGATACAAACATCAACGGGGAAACTTAATAATTTTTTAATAAGTGAAAATGTGACTAAAGGCTTGTTTACACGGGGACAGTCAACTAAATATTAACTAAATTTTAAACCACTTGAACGTGTCTAAACAGCGCTTATGTGGTAAGTAACAAGTTATGGAGCAAGTAAAAATTTAGTACACTGGAATAGGATTTATTCTATTTTTTCGCGCAAGTTGACGCATTGTACTGGTCACTTCACTTATTATTATTTATTATATTTTTTGCAAAGTGTTGTAATTTTAAAGTTTTAATGTTTTTCGCCTTTTTTAAGTTGGTTGAGTTAAAAGTTCAGGATACCTTCTACCTACCCCTTTTAAAATGACATCGAAGTGGACAGAAGATACCACAATTAAGTTTGTTTCGGAGTACGTAAAACATGAGTGCCTCTGGAATATTAAACATTTAGAATACAGGAATAAACAAGCTCGTGGTGCAGCTATTCTGGCTATGAAAACAGACATAAATATATCGAATTTCAATGAAAAGGAAATATTATTAAAAATAAAAAGCTTAAGGTCCACATATTCACAGGAGCTTAAGAAAATAAAAGAATCTAATAAATCAGGAGCTGGATTAGACGATATCTATACTCCTAGTATAAAATGGTTTCCAATTCTACATGGTGCACTCAAATCTGTGAACTTAAACACAAGAAATACTGAAGATAATGTGGTAAGTATGAATTATGTATGTGTTTAGTTGTTTAAAAAACTAGGTGCACATTTGTTTAAAATGGGTATAACTCAAAGACGTGTTGGCAAAAAAAAATAAAAACTCCAAAACGTGAATTATAGGCACATTTATAATTTATAAAATTATTATTTCAAAGACTAATGGTGAAGTAATAATCATAACTATTGTATTTTATTTATTTAATATATCATTCTTAATTGCCAAGGTACTGACCCTTCGCCTACAAAGTAGTCAGCATATTTATCACGAACTGCTTGCGCTTCTTGACTTGGATGATTTTGTGTATTTCTCTGTACTGAAACTAACCCTTCTGATGGTACTGCCCTCCAGTTTCCAGGCAAAATAGATCCTTTGTCACTATCTTCTATGTCCATTGTAGGAGTATTTACACGGCTTTTTGAAATTCTAAGCCAATTATGCAGAGCGCAACATGCTTTAACGATTTTATCAACTTTACGTGTATTATACGGTAATGGTCTTTCAAAAATTCTAAACCGAGCCACCAATATCCCAAAGGCATTTTCAACTATACGTCGCGCTCTTGATAGGCGGTAGTTAAAGACCTTCTGTTTCAACGTTAAATTATGTCCTGGATATGGCTTCACCAAGTACGTTTTTAACGGAAAAGCGTTATCAGCCACCAGTAAATAATGTTCTGGTAACATCTTATTCTCCAAAGCGGCATATAAAGTACTATTTCTAAAAACTCCTCCGTCAGAAACTCTACCGTTGCATCCCACATTTATGTACTGGAAACAATAGTCATGATCTACAACTGCCAACAATACAATACTATTTGAATGTTTATAATTATAGTAAAAACTGCCAGCTTCGGGTGGTGCTTTAATTACGACATGTTTGCCGTCTAAAGCGCCGCAGCATCCGGGAAAATTCCATTTTTTGCGAAATCCTTCTTCAATTGTCTTCCATTCTTCGTGGTTGGTAGGTGCCTAAAAACAAACAAACAGTTATTATATTTATTGCTGTTAAAAATTTCATATCAATAATATCTACAAATCATTTTAGGGACGTAATGAAGTTGATGACACACAATATCAATCTGACTCAAACAGATCGCAGGAAGATGAGGAGCCTTCAACATCCAAAGAACTCAATACCCCGTCAACTGTTGGTCAGCGGAAAAGAAGGCTAAATGAACTTCATAAACTTGTTGACAAAGTTAGCAGTGTCAGTAGCATTGTGAACGCAAAAGATACCGAGAACCATGAGTTCGATTTATTTGGAAAATCTGTTGCAGCACAGCTGAAGGCTATGCCTTTTCCATTAGCATTAGAGGCCCAACAATATATACAAAATTATTTGTCACAACTGCGCATTCAACAAATAAAAAATACCTATTCTGCTGATTATACCATAAGTCGTCAAATGACTGATAACCCAAGTCGCTCCACAAGTTCTTTGGCATATAGTGAAATCCTCTCACCAGGTACTTCGCGGAGCACTCTTGTAAGTCCCCAAAATGAAATATCTTGCAGTCTGAGCCCTAGCACACAATATATAGACACTCCAACACATTCTCTCCCACCCAGTTCATCTGTTCATTCACAACAGTTTTCGGAGCCACAAGATTCAATTACTATGGTGTCTAGTGTACCATCATGTAATGATATTTTGTCACAAGCTGTATCATCAATTACTGGAGAAAGAGAAAATTTTTATACTATACTTAGTTAAATATTACGTTAATAAATTTAGGTTTATATTTTGCACTATTAGCATTTTATTTTCATTTATGTTTATATTTTGCAGTGTTAACTTATAGGTACCTACTTGTTATAGCACTGTTCACCAAGAGAATAAATAATAAACAAATATAACAAATAAATGAAATGTCTTTCCTTACCTTTATGAAATTCTTCAGTGCTCTATATATTGCTTCACATACTTCTGTAATCATCATACAAATACTGGCTTTTGACACTCTGAAAAAGTGACTAAGAACTCGGATACTGACCCCTGTTGCAAGCAAATAAAGCACAACATGTAATTTTAATTTCGGTGATAGAGCACTTCGCATATTGGTATCTGACTTCTTTATCATTAGCTGAACTTTGCCAAGTAAATAATTAAAAGATTCTTCTGACATACGCAGAGCATTGAAGTATTCTAATTTATCTTCACCAGCGAGTTCTTTGAAAAGCACCATACTTGCGCCGAATGTTTCTCTTCTGCTGATCCACTTTCGCTCCCAAAGTCGTTTGGGTCTGTTTTTCTCTTCATATATTTCTTCGTTTATCTCTTCTAATATAATATTTAGAATATCGCGTAGTATGCCATTAAATTCTTCTACAAGGTGCTGTGGCACGTCCATCTCTTTATTGTATGTAGACTGCACTAGAACTAACTATTAACTGAACTTAGAACTTAACCAGTGCGAACAGCACTTGTGCAAAATACTCATAATAGCGGTAGCTTAAATTTTAGTTACCACTTATCTACTGTCCCCGAGTAAACAAGGCATAAAGCTGAAATACTATGGTCGTTACAATGTGTTATGACTCACAGTTCATTAAGAGCAGCTGGAAATAGCACCACTCTTTTCTCAAAAATGTTTCCAGATAGTCAAATAGCAAAAAATATGAAATTGCAGAAGTCTAAAATATGTTACTTAATTACTCATTGTATTTCTCCATTTTTTAAAAAGAAATTAGATGATCTTTTAATAAACGCAGATTTCATTGTTGTGGGATTTGATGAAAGTTTTAATAAAATATCTCAAAAGCAACAAATGGACATATTAGTTAGATTTTGGAATTCAGATACAAATGCTGTAGTATCAAGATATTTTACCTCATTTTTTTGGGACATACAACTAAACAAGATATCCTTACTGCGTTTAAGGAAGGAGTAACGAACAAACACCTTTACAAAGTAATTCAAGTGTCTATGGATGGTCCAAATGTTAACAAAGCATTTATAAAAGATTTAAAATTGGATCTGAAAGAAACATATTAAGAAAATCATGAACTTCTGGATATAGGAAGTTGCGGATTACATACTCTCCACTGTGCATTTAAATGTGGAATTAAAAGTACAGGATGGGACATAGTAAGCTTTTTAAGATCTCTATATAACTTATTTAAAAACGTTTCTGCCCGACGGGCGGATTATACTTCTGCAACAGGATCTTCTACATTTCCTTTAAAATTTTGTGCCATTAGATGGTTAGAAAATAGCAAAGCTGCAGAAAGGGCTTCATACATGTTACCTTATATTAAAAAATATGTTGAATATGCTGAGAAGAAGAAAATGGAACCCACGTGTGACTCATATAAAGTTGTTAAGCAAGGAATAAATGATACATTAATATCAGCTAAACTAGCCTTTTTCCAAAGCAATGCCTTAGAAAACGAGAAATTTTTGAGAGACTTTCAATCCAATGAGCCTATGGTTCCATTTTTATATGGGGAGCTTTCTGTTTTGGTTAAAAATGCAATGAGGAAAGTTGTCAAACCTGAATTTCTTGAAAAAGATCGTCTAAATATTGATGTTAATTTAAATGAGAACCAGGGGCTCAATTCTGCTAAATTGAACTCATTCGTTCGCTGAACGTATTCGTTCCGGGAGCGTATAACCTTCATCTGTTTTTTTAACGAACGAATAACCTTCACTTGTTTTTTAAAACAGGCGGTCATAAAACAGAAATCTGTATTACCATCTGACATCTGACAAAATTCAAAGTCATAACATAACCTAAAATTCCTTTAATGTGAAAATAAAGTTGAAAAATTCAGTTAACTAAGCTATTAAAAACAAAGTATACACTTTAATTGAAATACAAGAAGCAAATAAATAATTAACATTGTCCTCCGCAGCCAGAATAATCATTTGTAAGCAAAATAGTTTCTAAATCACATAACCTATAACCAAAAAGGGTTCGTGAAGCCGTCTCCTGCAGCTCCGTCGGCGAAAAAGCGAAAAAAGTGCGTGAAAGCGTTAGCCTGAAGCTCATTTGGAGTAAAATGTGAGTGAATATGTGAGTTGTCAAAATATAGATTGAAAAGAAAAATTATCAAAAATTACTTATTGCTTTGGAAAAGTAACTAACAAGTTATTGCATATAACTTTTTACCATCTTCCATTTATACTTTCTAAAAGAAGGCCTTTATTGAGTGTTAGGTACTTGTACGGAATGTTAGATTAGGACAAAGACTGGAAATGGAGATTGGCAAACTACATTAAAATATTACTTAAGGTAAGTAAACTAAAGTAAACTCATACCTATTTAGAAAAAAACATTTATGGTAAATTTCGTTTTTAGTTCAAAAAGGTAATATTTTAAAAAATATTTGTCTTATTTATGCAAATTGGGTAATCGTCTCGAAAGTTGGAGCAACCCCCATTTTGACCAAATTTGATATACAGGGGCACAGAACTAATAAAAAAGGGGCTGGTTATTTTTTTTTTGCTGCTTAATTAAATAGTATGTTCTAACTTACTGTTATATTAAGAATTTTGTGCAAAAAGACGGGGGAATATAGTGAGAATAGGAATGTTTTTGATATTGGGCAAAATCATAGTTGCTCCCTTTCAAGAGAATTACTATAAATTGTCAGCACATATCGGTAATTATTATTAGTTGAAATAAATAGGTACCCAAAGATAGCAAAACACATTTGTTACTTGCATGATTTTAAACAAAGAGTACCTAAATTATCAAAACCTGTTATTGCTAGTTGTTTTCTTTTTCATTTAATAATAATAATTTTATTTGTAGGACTCTAGAAGACTATTAATATCCCTTAGGACCATTCCAGAAGACAAAATTGCATAATAGTTCAAGAATCATATCAAATGATCGATAATAATCAAAATAATAATGCCCAACATGACTCACACATAAATTACCAAGCTTTTGTAATTTGTAAAAAATAATAAAAACAATCAATATTATTTTTTTGCCTTTATTTTAATTCTTAGGTTTACAATAAAAAAGTACATTGGAGTATATAAACGTTGTTTTTATAAACACTAAGTTTTTGTCCTGGAATATTTTTGCAGATAAGCTCTTGAAAATACTCCCAGTTTATATAAAATATATTTCCTAAATAATACACCAGCTTGAAAAACCAATTAAATCCAGACACTTTCTAGTGTTTTCCGTGTAGTACAAATAATTTTACAATCTGGCAGTAACCTAAAAATAAAAAAATACAAATTTCAGGTTTAAATAAGCAAAGGTAGGTTTTTCTCTAAACATTAATACGAGTTTAATGAGCATTATTTTAACTTTTAGCATTAGCAGGGTTAACTTAGGACATTGTAGAGTATATAAATTATAAAAGAAAGATTAAAAGCCATTAAGTAAAAGAGAATATTGCTCCTATGAAAAGATCATTGGTTTAGGTTAGGTTTAGTTACGTAAGGGTTTTCGAGCTGTGAACTGGTAAAATGAAGAAGAGACACGAATACAAAAAGTAAAATTGAATATCTTTTTAAAGAAACTGGGACGGTATCTCATGGATAATTGAAATAATTTTATGAAAATATTAGTATACTTTTAATGCAAATTTTACTCACAGTTGCTTTTGTTCTTCCATTTAAAAGAGCAATGAAATAATACCTTTCCATATTCAAGTGCACTCATTTTAAAATTAACAATAGACAAGTTATTAATCAGTGTTTGGGCAAAATTTTATGGGGTATTTTTGTAGGACCTTCTTTGTCTGTTATCTAAACATGTTCTTAAGTTTTGATGCATTTCATGGGGTTCCTGGGTTAGTTGCCTTGTCATTAAAGGACTATATGTTTCTTGCAATCTCTTTTAGAAGCTAAAAATATCAAAATTTTTAAATGGAAACAAATATAAATATAAGACATTTAAACTCACCTTTTTTTCTACCTTACTTGATGCCTCATATTTAGACAAAGAAAACTATCACTAGGTAATAAACCAAAGAATTTTCAATACGTTGTTTACAGTGGAAAACATCATTTTCAACAAATTTAATATTTTTCATAAAACGGTAATAAAATTTTCTAACCTATATCTTTGGTGTATTGTGGGTTAGCTACCTACTGACTGATAGTCTAGTTTACACCGCAAAGATCTTTGCATTCTTTTAAATGAGTTTTAACTTTAGTAATAAAATCAAAATTGGGTATCAAACTTTACTATTTATGAGTTTGCATAGGATGAAAAGTATGCTTGACTTTGACAAATCTGTCATATTTTAAATTTTAATGCGGTGTTGTGCGCCAATTTGTGAAGTTGGCTATGCACGAACGAAAACCTTTTGTTTTCATAAGAGCCTAGAGGAAATAAAGAAAAAACTAATAAAACGCAAACAAAAAGGCGCTTATGAATAGTGGAATAGAGCCCCTGTTACCATCAGATTTAATTTTTCTCAATTAAAGCGTAAAAGATGCTTTGAAAAAAGCAAAAAGGCACGTCAAAAGGATATTTTATTGTTTAAAAATGATTGCAAAAAGTACTACCAAAGTTTTATTAAGAAATTAATGGAAAGAAGTCCTCTCAACTACCCGCTTACAAAATCTTTACAATGTTTTGACCCAGTTCAAGCATCTGATCCTCTTAAAGCTGAAAAAAATTAGCCAAAACATTGGAAATATTTGTAGCCCATAAAATTATAAGTGGTATACAAGCTGATAAAATTGACCACGAATTTAAAACAGTTTGTAACCGAAATGCTTCCCAGATGAAACATTTTAAAAGGCAAGAAAGCAAATTAAGTGATTATTGGTTTAACCTTACAGGAAAAGAATATCCAAATTTGGAAGCTTTTTAAAATTTATATTTATACTTTCCCATGGAAAGGGGATTTTCAATAAATAAGGATTAGCGGCCCATACACTGACGGATTATTTGTCATATCTGATACGTGGCGTGCCAAATTCGTAAAGATATCGGTGCGTTAATGGTTAATCCCGATCCAGATACGGCGCGATAAAAATTTCGTACAAATTAAATCTGCAGGTTTTGACTCGCCAGCCACATCTCGTCGTTAGTGGGTATACGCGAATAATAGTATATTTTTATTAATAATATAATATGCCATCAATCAATCATCATGGGTGAGTGGACACGAGAAATTTTAACGGACTTTATTGAAATGTACAGAAGTCATACTTGCTTATGGCAAATAAAAGCTAAAGAATATACCAACAAAAATCTGAAAAATCGTGCTTATGATGAGCTCGTAAGTTATTGCCAGGCTTACTTTCCAAACGTAGATCGTGGTTTTGTAACCAAAAAATACAAAATATCCGAGCTGCATTTCGAAAGGAGGTAAATAAAGTAAAGGAATCTAAAAGAAGTGGCACCTCTTCCGAAGACGTGTACGTACCGACACTTTGGTAAGTATTTTAGGTTTCTTCTGCTGGTAAACAAAATAATCTGATATTTTTTGTTATTTATAGGTACTACGATTTGCTCTTATTTACCATAGACCAAGACACTCCACTAGATAGCATTTCAAACATTGCATCGCCCACTACAAATTCAAATGATAATGAAGAAGAAAATATTTGTGTTGACGAATCTTTAGAAGACCAAGTGCAACAAAATATAAACGGTGACTCAGAAATCAAGAGACAAGAAGTAAGTTTAATTATTATATTACTGAAATATAAATAAGCCATGTGAACAAGTCAAAAAATATTCAAGCCCTCCCTTGGAGAATCATATCATGCTGCCACTCCACTTCTCCGGGTCCATTAAAATATTCCAAATATTTTTGTCGATTATTTATTGCTTCTAATGGAACACTTTTCGTTGGGTTTGGCTGAAGTGGAACAAGGTTGTTATGCGTATCTCTTCTCCAGTCTCCTTCAATAATTTTATGATTATTGAGATCTTCAGCGTCTACTGATGATGGAGTTATGTAAGATTGACTGGTTTTTCTTAAAAAATTATGTAGCATACAAATTGCTTTTTGGGGATCAATACATATTTTTGTGTGTAGAATTCTAAATCGGGATGCCATCAAACCGAAAGCGTTTTCAACCACATTTCGACATCTGGAAATGCGGTAATTATAAATACGTCTTTCATTAGTCAAATTTCTCTGGGAAAACGGCTTTAAAATGTGTTCATGTAGAGCAAAAGCTTCATCTCCAACTATGACAAAATTTAGTTTCTCGTCGTTTTCATCGTTGTTTGGGAATTGGAGTTCGTCCTTCACTAACATGTCGTAAAACTTTGTTGACGATATAACTCCACCATCAGATAATCTTCCTTGCTTTCCTACATCAACATAGACGAATTTGTAGTTGGAATTAACTAATGCCATCAGCACAATACTATAAAAGTTTTTGTAATTATAATATTCTGGTTATTTTTTTGCTGCTTAATTAAATAGTATGTTCTAACTTACTGTTATATTAAGAATTTTGTGCAAAAAGACGGGGGAATATAGTGAGAATAGGAATGTTTTTGATATTGGGCAAAATCATAGTTGCTCCCTTTCAAGAGAATTACTATAAATTGTCAGCACATATCGGTAATTATTATTAGTTGAAATAAATAGGTACCCAAAGATAGCAAAACACATTTGTTACTTGCATGATTTTAAACAAAGAGTACCTAAATTATCAAAACCTGTTATTGCTAGTTGTTTTCTTTTTTCATTTAATAATAATAATTTTATTTGTAGGACTCTAGAAGACTATTAATATCCCTTAGGACCATTCCAGAAGACAAAATTGCATAATAGTTCAAGAATCATATCAAATGATCGATAATAATCAAAATAATAATGCCCAACATGACTCACACATAAATTACCAAGCTTTTGTAATTTGTAAAAAATAATAAAAACAATCAATATTATTTTTTTGCCTTTATTTTAATTCTTAGGTTTACAATAAAAAAGTACATTGGAGTATATAAACGTTGTTTTTATAAACACTAAGTTTTTGTCCTGGAATATTTTTGCAGATAAGCTCTTGAAAATACTCCCAGTTTATATAAAATATATTTCCTAAATAATACACCAGCTTGAAAAACCAATTAAATCCAGACACTTTCTAGTGTTTTCCGTGTAGTACAAATAATTTTACAATCTGGCAGTAACCTAAAAATAAAAAAATACAAATTTCAGGTTTAAATAAGCAAAGGTAGGTTTTTCTCTAAACATTAATACGAGTTTAATGAGCATTATTTTAACTTTTAGCATTAGCAGGGTTAACTTAGGACATTGTAGAGTATATAAATTATAAAAGAAAGATTAAAAGCCATTAAGTAAAAGAGAATATTGCTCCTATGAAAAGATCATTGGTTTAGGTTAGGTTTAGTTACGTAAGGGTTTTCGAGCTGTGAACTGGTAAAAGGAAGAAGAGACACGAATACAAAAAGTAAAATTGAATATCTTTTTAAAGAAACTGGGACGGTATCTCATGGATAATTGAAATAATTTTATGAAAATATTAGTATACTTTTTAATGCAAATTTTACTCACAGTTGCTTTTGTTCTTCCATTTAAAAGAGCAATGAAATAATACCTTTCCATATTCAAGTGCACTCATTTTAAAATTAACAATAGACAAGTTATTAATCAGTGTTTGGGCAAAATTTTATGGGGTATTTTTGTAGGACCTTCTTTGTCTGTTATCTAAACATGTTCTTAAGTTTTGATGCATTTCATGGGGTTCCTGGGTTAGTTGCCTTGTCATTAAAGGACTATATGTTTCTTGCAATCTCTTTTAGAAGCTAAAAATATCAAAATTTTTAAAGGGAAACAAATATAAATATAAGACATTTAAACTCACCTTTTTTTCTACCTTACTTGATGCCTCATATTTAGACAAAGAAAACTATCACTAGGTAATAAACCAAAGAATTTTCAATACGTTGTTTACAGTGGAAAACATCATTTTCAACAAATTTAATATTTTTCATAAAACGGTAATAAAATTTTCTAACCTATATCTTTGGTGTATTGTGGGTTAGCTACCTACTGACTGATAGTCTAGTTTACACCGCAAAGATCTTTGGATTCTTTTAAATGAGTTTTAACTTTAGTAATAAAATCAAAATTGGGTATCAAACTTTACTATTTATGAGTTTGCATAGGATGAAAAGTATGCTTGACTTTGACAAATCTGTCATATTTTAAATTTTAATGCGGTGTTGTGCGCCAATTTGTGAAGTTGGCTATGCACGAACGAAAACCTTTTGTTTTCATAAGAGCCTAGAGGAAATAAAGAAAAAACTAATAAAACGCAAACAAAAAGGCGCTTATGAATAGTGGAATAGAGCCCCTGTTACCATCAGATTTAATTTTTCTCAATTAAAGCGTAAAAGATGCTTTGAAAAAGCAAAAAAGGCACGTCAAAAGGATATTTTATTGTTTAAAAATGATTGCAAAAAGTACTACCAAAGTTTTATTAAGAAATTAATGGAAAGAAGTCCTCTCAACTACCCGCTTACAAAATCTTTACAATGTTTTGACCCAGTTCAAGCATCTGATCCTCTTAAAGCTGAAAAAAATTAGCCAAAACATTGGAAATATTTGTAGCCCATAAAATTATAAGTGGTATACAAGCTGATAAAATTGACCACGAATTTAAAACAGTTTGTAACCGAAATGCTTCCCAGATGAAACATTTTAAAAGGCAAGAAAGCAAATTAAGTGATTATTGGTTTAACCTTACAGGAAAAGAATATCCAAATTTGGAAGCTTTTTTAAAATTTATATTTATACTTTCCCATGGAAAGGGGATTTTCAATAAATAAGGATTAGCGGCCCATACACTGACGGATTATTTGTCATATCTGATACGTGGCGTGCCAAATTCGTAAAGATATCGGTGCGTTAATGGTTAATCACGATCCAGATACGGCGCGATAAAAATTTCGTACAAATTAAATCTGCAGGTTTTGACTCGCCAGCCACATCTCGTCGTTAGTGGGTATACGCGAATAATAGTATATTTTTATTAATAATATTATCATCATGGGTGAGTGGACACGAGAAATTTTAACGGATTTTATTGAAATGTACAGAAGTCATACTTGCTTATGGCAAATAAAAGCTAAAGAATATACCAACAAAAATCTGAAAAATCGTGCTTATGATGAGCTCGTAAGTTATTGCCAGGCTTACTTTCCAAACGTAGATCGTGGTTTTGTAACCAAAAAATACAAAATATCCGAGCTGCATTTCGAAAGGAGGTAAATAAAGTAAAGGAATCTAAAAGAAGTGGCACCTCTTCCGAAGACGTGTACGTACCGACACTTTGGTAAGTATTTTAGGTTTCTTCTGCTGGTAAACAAAATAATCTGATATTTTTTTGTTATTTATAGGTACTACGATTTGCTCTTATTTACCATAGACCAAGACACTCCTGTAGATAGCATTTCAAACATTGCATCGCCCACTACAAATTCAAATGATAATGAAGAAGAAAATATTTGTGTTGACGAATCTTTAGAAGACCAAGTGCAACAAAATATAAACGGTGACTCAGAAATCAAGAGACAAGAAGTAAGTTTAATTATTATATTACTGAAATATAAATAAGCCATGTGAACAAGTCAAAAAATATTCAAGCCCTCCCTTGGAGAATCATATCATGCTGCCACTCCACTTCTCCGGGTCCATTAAAATATTCCAAATATTTTTGTCGATTATTTATTGCTTCTAATGGAACACTTTTCGTTGGATTTGGCTGAAGTGGAACAAGGCTGTTATGCGTATCTCTTCTCCAGTCTCCTTCAATAATTTTATGATTATTGAGATCTTCAGCGTCTACTGATGATGGAGTTATGTAAGATTGACTGGTTTTTCTTAAAAAATTATGTAGCATACAAATTGCTTTTTGGGGATCAATACATATTTTTGTGTGTAGAATTCTAAATCGGGATGCCATCAAACCGAAAGCGTTTTCAACCACATTTCGACATCTGGAAATGCGGTAATTATAAATACGTCTTTCATTAGTCAAATTTCTCTGGGAAAACGGCTTTAAAATGTGTTCATGTAGAGCAAAAGCTTCATCTCCAACTATGACAAAATTTAGTTTCTCGTCGTTTTCATCGTTGTTTGGGAATTGGAGTTCGTCCTTCACTAACATGTCGTAAAACTTTGTTGACGATATAACTCCACCATCAGATAATCTTCCTTGCTTTCCTACATCAACATAGACGAATTCGTAGTTGGAATTAACTAATGCCATCAGCACAATACTATAAAAGTTTTTGTAATTATAATATTGAGCCCCTGATAAAGCCGGTCGTTCAATCCGAATATGTTTTCCATCGAGTGCTCCACCGCAATTTATCATCTGCCAACGGTTTTTGAAACCTTGGGCAATTTTTATCCATTCTTGTTTAGTAGTTGGAAACTAAAAAACGAAAAAATACAAAAATTAACATTCGCGTCAATCAATTATTTTGAGTATCTCTGATTTTAAGAATGTTTAGCATGATGTTCCTCTCAGAAAAAGATGAACAGATCTGTATGAAATGCACTAACAAAGTATACATTTGTAGGTTTTTAAAACACCAACTACATCTTCCAGTAGACTTCCATCGAAAAAAGAAAAGTCAACGACAATGCAACAGAATTAAAGAAATTCATGAATGTCTGTTCCACTACTTTATTACAAAAGAGGAGGTTGATGAATTTATGGCGATTGCTATAAATATCGCAGCGAAACTGAAAAAGATGTCATCAGAACAAGCATATTTATCAGAGTCATTAATAAGTCAAATAATTACAAAAGGCTTGTTCAATGAGTTAACAAGAACAACAGTTGTCACGGAGATATCTGCTGCCATTCCTCCCGATCGCTCAATATCTACATCTTCTGCTGGAAGCAATTCTACAGAATTAAGTGACTTTTATGTTAATGCAACAAGATTGTATAATCTTTGAACTAGTTTTATTGTTGGCAAAAATGTACGTTTTTAATACACTTTAAAAAATGTAGTTAATATTCTTTTCACAATATTTCTAAAATAAAGCTTATTTCTTACCTTCATATATTTTTCTTTTAATACATTATATATAACTTGACAGGTCTCTGGTATGAGCTGCCCTAAAGTTTGAGCTGCAATGCATGTAGAAAATTTCAAGTCTTCGTACGATCTTCCAGTAGCCAGAAATCGAAGAGTGGCAATTAGTCGTTCTTCGGCAGGAATTGCTTGTCGCATTACTGTATTCTGTTTCTGTAAATGTTGTCCAACAAGGTTTAATAAAAGGTTAAACGTATTTTCGTCCATTCTTAAATAATTGCGAAAATCATTTGGATCAGCAGATCGCAGCTCTCTTAAAAGTGACATATGACTAAAATCGTTTCGTCGCGATAACCAATTCTTGACCCACTTTCTTCTTACTCTCTTTTTGCGTAGATATTCTGAAACCACTATGATGCCAGCACAAGCTATAGCCCTTCGTTTCTTGCTTTGCAAAAACATTTTAAACTTTTCTGCTTCTGCCACGGGCAGATCTCTTAGCTCACCTAAAAGACCACGCGCCAGATCGAATCTGTCTAAAATATGTGATTTTACTCCACTAACGGACGAATTTGATCCCTCGAATCACGCACGAAGATCCGGCACGCATGCATGGTATGCTAATTAGTGGATAAGGAAAGACTTAGTCCGTCCGATCCGGATCTGTCGAATCAAATCTCTACATATCTAAACTATACGGATAATCCGTCTGTGTATGGGCCGCTATTGTTTAGTGGAAAATTTACTAGAACCCTCCTTAATTGCCCAAAGGATAATATATGATTCCATATTAGAATTAAAAGGACTAGAAAATATTACAATTGAAAAGGAGCTCGTTTTAAGTGCCCGAAATGCGCATTCAAGATATAAGGAGGCTTTAGAGCAAAAGAAAATAGAAGATTATGAAAAGCAGAAAAAACGTGAAGAAAAACGCAAATCTGAGCTAATTATCAAAGAATTGGAAAGTAAAAAGCTAAAAATTATGGAGGAAGCAAACAAAGAGGTTTCACATATTGAAGACAAAATAACAGAGTTAAAATCATAAAAAGACATTTTGAGAAAAACTAGTTTCGATATTCTTTAATATTTTAGAAATTGAAAGTTAGACATTAAATTTAGTTTTGTTACCAGAATAGAAATATAGGTAATTTAAAAATAGAAATTTGGTTTTTCTGGAAAAATCCAAGTAAACTTTCTGGAAAACCTGGAAAAGTCAGGGAATTTGCTTTTGAGAAATCGCTGGACACCCTGATTAAGAAACAGTGGGTTAGAGAATAAAAGATTACAGTAAATTCTATAGTATTTCAAATGAAACAATGTAAAGGTTATGAACAATCATAGATAGCATGGAGATATTCTACATAGTTTCTAATTAACGAATAAGCAAGTACAATACTCCGTCTGTAATAAATTCTAAACCCATAATAGGAAGTAAAGAAATAAAACTACACAGTTTTGTTTAAGTAATGTTTTTAATTAGTCATAAAAAGGGTAATGATATCGTAAGCAAATAACGCACATGCCATCAGGTTTATAGAAAACAAAACCACACATATAATTAAACAATACATTTAGTAATTATACATATTGTAATGCCATTGTGGGCAATTGTTGAAAATGTAAAGTACGAAAAGCAGGTGCCACCAGGTTTTCAAACAAGGAAAATAAATGATACTAATTTGTGTAAATTTTTTATATAGAAAGAAATTTAGAAGGGAGGTGTTATATAAGCTACCAGCAGGATGGCAACCCACAATACGCCACCACCCCACCACCAACTACCCAAGATGAGCAAGGCAAAGTGAACGACAAGCAGTCTGCTTCGAAGCCCGCCCGCGCTCGCTCACGATCTACGGTTTCTCCTCTTCAACCTTCAACCCCCATCCGCGTCCATATATTATAACATAAGTAATCATATTATTGTAACGTATATCAAGACTGTGATATTAATAAATAAGTTAATACACTGAGAAAACCCGCCCACTAAACAGTTTAGTTGGATATTTTTTAGTAGTGACAACTAAAAATTTGCTTCCTTTTAATTTTTCCTTCCTTTAAATGTTTTAATAATAACTAATAAGCATTGTTACAATAACTAAAAAAATTAGTTAAAGGCCTGTTTAAATAAAGATTACCAGCAACAGTTACTAAGTCCCTTAGTACTGGCTAGTAGCCATAGCAACTTAAAATGTTTTTATTTATGATAACTAAGTTGGCAACTTATCGTAAGTAAACTTCTTTATTTGCCAGTACTAAAAATCTTATTTCCCGGTTTTTCCCCGGTTCTTCGGCATAGTTCGTCCAAAATCGGACGTATCGCGGTTCTCGATCATTCTGCGGAAACTCCTTGTCGAGTCTACGCCATTGTGTTCTCAACTAAATAATAAATAAACATTTAGCAACCGCGCCGCTGCCTTCTAAGAATGACGACTTCGCGAGGAGCAAGTTCGCGGGACTTCACCGGGTAACAAAGAGTGCCGCCCGCCAATCAGCGCGGAAAAACGCGTTACCGGACGCTACGGCTAAGGTTTCCAGTGTTAGTTTTTAAATAGAACTCAAACAAGAACAATACATTTTTATTTTTCTTTGTAAAGGTTCCGGAAGTATTCTAAATTTATTGTCACATAAGTTTGTTAATATTAGTCACTTAGTTAAATTAAATAACCAGCGCATTATAATTTTCGTAGTTTGTTTTTTAAAATCACGAAAAACCCTACGAATCCTATATTTTTGGTCCTTCGAGCCGGATATTTATTCTGATTGATCCGAATTTTAGTCAATTCGATCAAATTTTCCTGCAAGATCTGTGGAAAATTCAACAAACTGTTAAATTTATGGTCCTTCGTATGCTGTCAAACTAAAGTGCAAGTAGTGAAAAATAGTGACTGTTATTGTAACATATTTGTGACATTTTTGCCGTAAATGGTCCACAAAATAGCCTAAAAATAGTGCTATTATTACGGAACTTTTCGGAAAAAATATTGCCGGTAAATGGCTTTCAAAATAGCTACAAATTAGTGCTATTACATGGGAATTTTTCCAAAAATTAACTTTGCCTAGTGCTTACAAAATTAAATCGCTACAGTGCTTTTAATTCCATAAACTTTGCCGATCAGTGGCTTTCAAAGAAGATTAGTCTTCTATATATGTGTGGTACCAGTTGGAAATTGTATTGCCAGGAAGGTGTCACAGCTGATTAAGAAGAACTCAAAAATCTGTGAGTTTGTTCCATTTAACTTTATTTGAGTAAATTCTTTACTTTGCATTTTGCTTTCAAAAATACATTTTGCAGTTATTGCTTCCAAAAATTTTGCATAAGCTTACAAATTATAGCCCTACAGACTTCTATACCTAAGAGGTGAGTCGGTTAAGGTGGTTGTCAGGTTAATTGTTACTTGACTATAGTACAGTGCCGTACTTACAAATATTTTTAATACATATTTTTGCCTTGTGCTTTCAAATTTAGTTTACGTAACTAAATAATTTTTAATTTTATACAAAATTTACATATTTGTATTTAAATTTATTTAATCAATCACCATGAGTGAAGAAAACTCACGATTGGTTTCCCGTAGGGGAATTTTAAAAGGTCAATTGACCCGATTTCATACTTTTCTTTCTAATACTGCTAATCATGATAAAGTCATGGAAATAGTTGCACGTTTACAAAAAATTGAAAGTGTTTTTGATGAATTTAATAAAGTACAAACAGAATTAGAAATTTTAGATCCAAGTTCTGCAACAAATGAGGAAAGGTATGATTTTGAGGACACATATTATTCATTGGTGGCTCAAGCCAGACAAATTTTAGATAAATCCTACAAAAATCAAAGTCAGTTAAATGCACAAAATCAAACCTTTACTAATACAAATAACTTTAAATCATCCCTACAGTTGCCTCCAATTGCATTGCCCGAGTTTGATGGTTCGTATGACAAATGGACAACATTTTATGATACTTTTAATTCTTTGGTAAACAACAATACAAATTTATCAAATGTTGAGAAATTTTATTATTTACAGGCCGCTTTAAAAGGTGAAGCAGCTAACATAATTGATTCATTAACCATTAATGACGCTAATTATAATATAGCTTGGGATTTGCTTAAACAAAGATATGAAAATAAAAAATATCTAATTAAAGGTCATCTTAAACAAATTTTTGATTTGCCTGTTATAATTAAAGATTCTCACGCATCTTTACGTAGTTTTTTAGATACTTTTTTAAAGAATTTTAGAGCCCTTAAAAACTTAAATGAACCCGTGCAGTCATGGGACACAATTTTAATTTACTTACTTTGTTCAAAACTTGACAATTTAAGTAAAAAAGAATGGGAAATTTTAAGTAGAGATAAAATATCTCCTACAATTGATTTGTTTATAAAATTTTTGACAGATCGTTGTCAGTTATTAGAATCAATACAAAATAAAGTGCCTAAATCACAGGTACATGTTGTACGAAATAAAATTACATGCATTTTTTGCAAGGGAGAACATTTAATTTATTTTTGTAAAACATTTTTGAAATTATCAGTTTCTCAAAGGTTTAATGAAATTAAAAAACTAAAGGCTTGTACCAACTGCCTTCGCCTTGGACATGGTCCGATAGAATGCGAAAGTAGGGCTTGTCAAAAATGTAATAAAAAACATAATTCTTTATTGCATTTCACTTCACAGTCTACTCAGTCATATCAAGGCCAAGAAAATAAACCTTCACAAAACTCATTAACAAATCCTAGAAATTCTGATAATTCTCAAAATCCAGAAACTCAAAATAAAAATAACACAACAAATTCAAATAAACCAAACTAGTGTTATAAATATTCGGATGATTTTGATATTCGGAATGTATGGTTTCGGAATAGTTTGATATTCGGAATGTACTATTACGTATTACTATTCCGTATTATTTCCACGCATCGAAGGGTGCGGCAACATTGCGCTTGATGGAAATCATTCGTATCCGAATTAGATTATTCCGAGTATTTCCGACTACGGAAACAGTCTTGTTTATGCGACGCAACGTTTGGCTTTTGTTGTCTGTTGGTTCTCAGGTTAGCGTACTGTGAACTGTGCGAATTCTTCTCGCCGGAGGATTTACCAGTGGCGGCGTTTTGTTAAATTAAAATAATAAGTCGTTTACTAGTTTTTTATAATAATGCCTCCAGCACAAAAGTCAATAGTCTGGTCATTTTGTGTAAAGTCATCGGACAATAAATTTGCTGTATGTCAGCTATGCAAGCAAAAATTGAAATATTTTATTAGTACTGGTAATTTACGAGCCCATATTATTAAAAAACATCCAATTCAATATAACCAGCAGATGGGCAAAATTAATCCAGTTAATACCGATGAGGTTGAAACATATGATTCACTCCCAGTCAATGTCCCAGTAGAAGAAAATGTTTCTCAACCTGTATCTGAAATCAAAATTCCACATGAAAGTAATTCACATTCCATAGCATCAGAAATTATTCCTGGCCCTTCTACAAGTAAAAAACGTGTATTTCGCATCACTCAACAACAACAAGTAGTCAGTACACCCCTAGAATTAGAAAATGTCGCTCAAAACTCTTCAAGTCCAAGAAAAAAACGATTAATTTCCATTTCAACCCCCAAATACCGAAACAGGGGCGCCAGTTAAAGCTAATTGGTGGAAAAGATACTAGTAAAATGACCGACGACAAAAAAAGAAAATGCGACTTGGGACTTTTAAAATTAATTGTAAAAGACTTTCAGCCACTTTCCATTGTGGAAAATGTTGGTTTTTGGAATACAGCAGAACATTAAATCCATTGTACGAAGTCCCCAGTAGGCACATTTTAACTAATACCCTTTTAAAAGAAGAATATTTGCAACAAGTTCTCCATTCAAGAGTACTAAGTGTAAAAGAGCTCGCTTCAGAGCATCATACGGGAAAAAATATAGCTTTAGATGTACAAAATATATTAAGAGAATATAAAATAACCGAAAATCAAATTGTTGCCGTAGTTTCTGATAATGGAGCCAATATAAAAATGCCATTACAGAGTATTTACGAAAGCCACATCACCCGTGTGTTTCACATACGTTAAATTTGATAACAAAGGAAGCTTTTAATGGAAATGATGACCTGAAACAATTAATTTCCAAATGTAAAACTTTGGTAAGTTACTTTAAACATAGTGGCCTGGCAACAAGTAAACTTAAAAATCACAAGAACAAATAGAACAAACACCTCTTAAAATCAAGCAAGCAGTGGATACTAGATGGAATTCCATTCTATTAATGTTAGAGAGACTTCTTGAAGTGAAAAATGCCCTATCTGTAGCTATTACTGATTTGGCCACAGCTCCAGATTTTATTGATGCCTCGGAATGGAACATTATTGCTGACATTGTACCTATTCTAAAACCTTTAGAATTAATGACCACAGAACTTTCAGGTGAAAATATATAACTATGTCCTCAGTCATCCCTCTAGTTAGAGGGCTGCAGTTTGCTCTAAAAAATATGAAACCAATAACTGAAACGGGTTTGTGGTTAAAATCTAAATTAATAGAAACTGTTTCAAGGCGTTTGGGAATTCTAGAATCCAATAAAATTGTTGCTAAAAGCACTTTTCTTGATCCCCGTTACAAGAAAACAGCATTTGGGGTAGAAGAAAATGCAAAGATATGCGAAAATTGGATAATGGACGAACTAACTGCCATAATAGCGACAGAATCCACTTCTGCAAATGCCAATAATTGTGATACTCCAGATCTCAGTGAATCAAATCAAGAAAATATTTCGCTATGGACACATTTTGACAATAAAATAAAGCAGATTAAAACTACGACAACGCCAGCTATGACATCTATATTGAGTCTTAGGCAATATCTGGAACTTCCTCACTGTAATCGGAAAACTAATCCTATGGAATTCTGGGCAAAACATCAGTTTACTATGCCTGAGCTATATCAATTGTATCAAAAATATGCTTGCGTACCTGCAACTTCTGTACCCAGCGAAAGACTATTTTCAAAAGCTGGGCAGTTAGCAAATCTTAGACGTAATAGGTTGTCATCAAAGAATGTCGATACAATTTTATTTTTAAACAGTTGCCTCTAATTATTTTTATTCTTTTTTGTTTATTTTGGGATAACAGTAACATTTTTTGTGAATTATAACCAAATATTTTGTTATATAATTTATTTTTCGTTCAGTTTGCTCAAAAAGAATGGAATATGAATTGTAAATAAATATAATGCAACTTCTTTTAGCGCAATATATATCTATGTTGTTTATATTTTTGTTACGTTACACATATATTTAAAGTTTGTTTTATGTTTATAATTTTCGTGATGTCCTTATAACCAAAGATTTTCCTGATTTTGTACATAGGCATATTTTTCATGTTATATATTTCCGTTTTGTTTTTGTTATAGTCTGTGCAAGACGATTTTTGTGTTGGCAATGCGAATATCACTACACGTTAATAAATTTTGTTGTTCAAGTTTAAGTTGGCTGACATAAACAAATACAATAAAAACGTCAACAGCTGATCTAGCGATTTTGGTTTTTTTACATAACAAACAAAAACAAACAAATAATCATACTCAGGTGAGCCAACTCAAAAATCTAAATTTGCATAAACTTGATATTTTATAAATCTAGAGTTTTGCGTTAATTTTGTTTTTCTAAGAATTTTTTATTTTGTTTTATATTTGTTAATAAAAATAAATAATATATTGTTTTGTTTACTTTCTCTTTCAAACTTTTAAATACATTGGTTTAATTATTTGCAGAAAAAATCAGACAATCAATCTGCCCAAAGTCGAATCAAATCGGAATAAATATATTATCACCAAACAAATATTTTTTGACCAAGCAAGAATAAACAACACAACTGATTTATATCTATATATTATACGAACTTTCAATTTAGCCCGTTAAATCCATATAAATATCAAATCAAATGAAATCATATCAAATTAAATAAATATAAACTTTATCGACATAAGAAATAAACATTCTCTTTTGAAAAAGCTGACTTAAAAAACTACCTAACTAATTATATCATCAAAAGGCAAACAAGTAGAAAAAGAACCACGACGGACACTATATAAATCAAACGAAATACAAAAAATATAACTTAATATTCGATAAAAAGAATAATAGAATACAAAACATCAAACATTCAAACATCACGCACCGCCACTGGCAGACAAACGATTCAAATCAAAGGAATATCCCCGCCCCGACCCGACTCCATTTAATAATAAATAGTAGATATACCGTATTCCGTATTTTCATCCGTTAGCAACGTTCGCCTTCGTATTCCTATGACGGGTTACGAATACCAGGCCACATTACGGGTTGCATATATACACGTAACATTTAACGGATTTAACACGAGCCGGTCACGGCAGACCTAGCTCCTGCTCTAGCGCCCTCACTCTTTGACATGACAAATTAAAAGTCATGTGGCATATCGTATTTAACCGATTTAACGTATGTTTATTTTACTTTAAAAAATTTAAAATATTATTATGCAAATGCTATTTCAAATTCGCAGAGAAATTAATTAACCTGAAAGTTGAGGAATACTTGGTTAGTAACTGCAGATTGCAGAGGAACTATACCCATATAGTTCTGGAAAATGGAAGCAACAAATGAATTCCCGAGTAAAATAGTTTGTGGCATATGTGATAAATTTTTTAGCAAATTATCTAATTTAAATAGACATGTTAGACACATACACGGTGTGGAACCTACAGCTAGCAAGAAAAAATATTCATTAGTGTGCCCTCATTGCTATTCTCTATTTTGTAGTTACTTAAAACTACGTGAGCATCTGTCTGGCTTTCATAGGTTAGAAATACATAAAGAAGAAAAACAGTTTACGGTTCTTGAAGGTTTGTATCTTTCTCATATCTGTTATTTCTTTGAATACCTTTAGGCATGTATGTATCCTTACAAATAATTAATTTAAAAGTATAATATTTCTCGATAGTGACATTATTATTATATTATCTCATTAAAATAATATATCAGTACTATAACACAAAAATTTTAGGTTTTCAAAGATGGAAAGAGTTCAAAGAAAAAGAGATGAAATGTTTTTATGTTAAAATTAATGGGAAAAAAGTTAGAAATAGTAAAGAAAAGCACTACTATGTTTGTCATCGCTCAAAAAAGAATAGACCTTACACTAATATCTCACAGAATATTCCTCAGAGATTACCAAAATCTCAAGGTTCTAAAATGTTAGTGGCGACCTGTCCATCAACTTTGGAGTTAATATGTGAAGGAAGCACCTTCAGAGCAATATTGTTTTTGCCACATGTTGGACATAAATGCAGTTTAACACACATTATCCTGACTAAAACAGAGAGAAAAGAAATAGCAGGTAATTTACAGTTTTTTGCCTTTTCGATAACCATGGACTTGTTTATGCTGTTTATTATCTTTTTTATTCTATTAATATATCTTTTTTTTCTAATTTTTAGGTAAAATTGCAGAAGGTGTTACATTTGAAAAAATTCTGGATGATGTTCGTGATGGGTTAGATTTGTCTAAATTATTAGGGAGACTTCAGATTTTAGACAGACAAGATCTTAGAAATATAACAAGATATTTTTCACTTAAGCAGCACGTTCAGTTACATACAAATGATGTAATAAGTGTCAGTCTCTGGATTAAACGTTTAAAAACCATAGAAAATGAGCTACCAATACTGTTTTATAAAGCTCAAAGTGAAAATCAATATGGTGATATATATGAGCAAAATGATTTCGTACTTATATTCATGACCCAATTCCAAAAAAGCAACTTCTAACTTTTGGCTCAGATAAAATATGTATAGACTCGACTCATGGGACAACAAGTTATGACTTTTTATTAACCACAGTAATGATAGTTGATGAATTTGGGGAGGGTGTGCCCACAGCATTTTTACTATCAAATAAGGTTGACACCAGTGTTTTAAAGCATTTTTTTGAATTGATTAAATCATGTACTGGAGATATTAAATGCAACGTATTTATGTCAGATGATGCTCCAGAATTCTATAATGCATGGACATCTTGTATGAGTAAACCCAATAACCACCTTCTTTGTGCGTGGCACGTGGACAGAAACTGGCGCAAAAATTTATGTAAAATTAAAGGAGACCCAGAGACAAAAGCAAAAGTCTATAAGAGTTTGCGTGTTTTATTACAAATTAAAGATCGAGATGAATTTCAAGAGATGCAAGATTTCCTTTTAACAGAATTAATGTGTTGTGAAAACACTCATGAATTTGGAGAGTATTTTCAAAAATATTATGCAGGCCGAAGTAATCTTTGGGCATATTGTTTCAGACAAGGTCTTGGAATCAATACAAACATGTATCTTGAATCAATGCACAAAATTTTAAAATATATTTATTTTCAAGGAAAAAGAATAAAAGAGTTGACATGTGCCTACAGGCACTATTAAAACTCTTGCGTGATATAATGGTAAAAAAACTTAGGAGAAATATAAAAGGAAATAATTCCTACAGAATGCAGTTGATAAAAAAATCACATATTACAAGCCAATATATTAAAGCTACTGATATTTCTATTATAGATGAAAAGACATGGAATGTTATGTCTAAAAATAATGAAAAATATGTTGTCCAAAAAAACGATGAAGAATGTTTTAAAAAAACAAGAACTGTTATCTTTTTGTCAAAACTGCCAAATTTGTGTTCATGAATTTACCTGTAGTTGTCCTGACTTTTTATTAAAAGTAATTTTTGCAAACATATACATGCGGTTAGTAGAAACTTTTCTAAGGAAGTTATTAAAGTCTGTGATGCACAGAAACAAGAAGCTTCATGCAAGGATCTCGTTGTGGACCTAGCTAACCAGAACATTATTTATCAATCAAAAGATGACAATCAAGATCTAAAGAGGAAATTGGATGTCTTGTATGAATTATTGTCTTCAAAAAATTTGACTGCGGAAACAAAGCTGCAAGTTGAAAAATCAATAAATAGAATTATAAGTACTATTACGAATGCAAATTGTTTAACATTAGAAAATGTTAATGAGCCGGTTACTAAAAATATTGAAAGACAAATAAGATTTCATAGTACAAAAAAGAAAAGAACAGTTAACCATGACAGTTCACTTTGTAAGCCAAGTGCCACTGATATTCAAGAATTTTTTGCAGATTGCAACAGAAAAGTTAGTGATCATACATATGTGAAAGGACTTAACAAAATAAAAATTATTGTCTGTTTTGCATTCCTTTTGTATATTTTTTATTCCATACAACGAGAAAGCTATACAGGGTGTCCAGTAACTCAAGTGACAAACTTTAAGGGGTGATTCTCCAATGAAAAATAAGAAAAAAACTTAGTTTTTGAACTACAAGATGTCTAAAAATGTCTAAATTGGTATAAAAGTTATTACCTATTAAAAAAAAACAATAATTCCTTAAAAATTTAGCACCCAGTAGTTCAAAAACTAAGACGTTTAGGACATAAATTTGTCTAAAAAGACAAGAATACAAACTTTCCGCCCCGCAATGACCTTGAACGTAGTTGTCATGTCTAATGACTGGAGGCGCAAGAGTAGGAGCCAGGTCTGCCGCGACCTGCTCGTGATTTAACTAATACGTAATATTTTGATATTCGGATTAATTCGTAATAGTTTACTATTCGGAATAGACGGAATAATTAATACGTATTCTCACATCACTAAACCAAACACTCATATTCAACAAAATAAAACATCTGACAACACTGTAAATACTTACAGTCATAATAATTCTTTAACAATTTTATCGACCGCTTTGGTAAATATTTTTAATAAAAACAAAAGAGCCCGTTGTTTGTCGTGCTTTATTAGACTCCGGGTCTCAAAGTAATTTTATTACTGCAGACTTGCAGAAAAATTAGGTCTTTCAACGAATAAAATAAATTAAATCTGTAGTAGGTATAAACTCGGCTGTAAGTAATATTTGTCAATGTGTTAAAACAAAGATAAAATCTCGGGTTTTTACAAATGTTTACTTTACAGTTTTTGGTTATCGATAAAATTACGGATAATATTCCGCAAAATACATTTGATTGTTCTAATTTAAAAATTCCCGAAAATTTAAAATTGGCAGATCCTAATTTTAATCAATCTGCTCAAACCGATATTTTACTTGGGGCAAACTTCTAAGAGATCAAATTAAACTTGATAAAAATATGCCTATTATTCAAAATACTAAATTAGGTTGGGTGATTTCCGGATCATTGATCCAACAAGATCAAACTAATACGCATTGTTATTTTTTAAACAATTCCGATTTAGAAAAACAGTTAGAATCTTTTTGGACTATTGAAGAATGTCCTATAAAACAACAAATATATTCTAAAGAGAAACAAGAATGTGAGCAATTTTTTCAGGATACATTTAAAAGAGATGACACAGGTAAATTTGTAGTTAAATTGCCGTTTAAAGGCACCTATACAAATTTGGGTCATTCTCAGGAAATGGCTATAAAACGTTTTCAATCTCTTGAAAATAAATTTAATAAAAATCCTGATTTAAAGGAAAAATATTGCGATTTTATGACAGAATATGCAAATTTAGGCCACATGGTGCCTATTAATGTAGATAATGAAGCAAAGGATCTACCACATCATTGTGTTTTGAAAGAAAATTCTTTAACAACCAAACTACGCGTCGTTTTTGATGCGAGCGCGAAAACTACTTCAAATTTGTCGTTAAATGACGTATTAAAGGTGGGACCTTGTATTCAAAGTTCGATATTTTCAATTTTGCTTCGATTTAGAAGTCATAATGTAATTTTTACAGCGGATATCGCGAAAATGTATCGCTGTGTACAGGTAGATGAAACTGATTGCAATTATCAACGTATAGTTTGGCGTTCAGACCCATGTCAGCCTCTCGTTCATTATAAATTGACTACAGTAACTTATGGTACTGCTCCTGCATCATTTTTAGCTACTAGATGTCTTAAACAGTTAGCTCTAGATAATGAGTCAAATTTTGCCACTGAATCACAATCTATTCAAAACAATTTTTACATGGATGATTGGCTAGACGGGAGTGATACATTAGAATCTGCTTTAGCACTTATTAAAAATGTTAATAATATTTTAGCGTCAGCAACCTTTAATTTGCGTCAGTGGACTTCAAATGATAAACGTGTCTTAGAATATTTACAAAATAATAATCAGTCAACTAATTCACAATATATTGTTAAAGATATACAAGATTCTAAAACTTTAGGCGTTCTTTGGAACCCGAATGAAGACAACTTTCAATATACTGTAAATGCTAATAAAAATAAATATTGTAATATTACAAAACGAAAGATTCTTTCGGTCATTAGTTGTCAGGATAAGTTAGTGTAACATTGTGAACGTACCCTTAATATTTAACTGTCAAACATGAGAATTGTAATTATACATTGAATAATAAATGAGCCACACTTTGCTACGAACCTCGACCAGAAACAGTTGTTTTATTCCGGACCATGTCCGACTGATCACTTTAACCTTACAACAAAGTATAACATGGCGCAGCCGAAAAAGTAACCTACGTGATTTTTTTAATTTAAAGCAACTATAATGTATTAAAGCCGAAAATATGGTCAAATTATTGAAATTTTAACCACGATGGAGTGTCTACGATGAAAAAATAAAGAAAATACCCGGCGATGAAGCAGATGATGGAAGATTAAAAAGTAAGCCAAACCCAAGTATTTTATTTTTTAAAGAAAATACCATAAAATACCTCTGAATCAAGTTTGTAATAGACTTTTATGTCAAATTAAGGAAAATTGCCTTGAATTTTGCAAGTTTTAAAAGATTTTGTGTATAAATTTGACATAACCTCAATTGTGGCACGTGTTTTGAATTTCACTTTCCGATTTAAGACGGAAATATGGATTTTAAAGGTATTACGCCAATGTGCTTTACCGGCAATGTTAGTCAAAATTGGATTTTTTGGAAACAAAAATTCACAAATTATCTAAAAGCCACGGAAATAATTAAAAAGAAGAGTCCACTAAATGTGCACAACTTTTGACTCTGATTGGCGATGAAGGCTTACGAATTTACAATACATTCCAAGTTGGGGAAGAAACAGAAACATTGAAGAGTATTTTAGATAAATTTGATCAACATTTCAGCCCACAGAAAAATTTGACATTTGAACGCTATAAGTTTTTTACGTTTAAACAAAAAGAAGGTCAAACTGTTGAACAATTTGTTACTGACTTGAAGAACATGGCCTTGTCTTGCGAGTTTGGTGACCTGAATGACTCGCTGATCCGTTGCATGTTAATTTGTGGACTAAAGTCCGAGAAGTTGAGGGAGAAACTTCTGCAAAATGACACCAGCCTGGAAGAAGCTATCAAGATCTGCATAAGTTCTGAGTCAACCAGAGAACATAACAGGCAAATCACAAATGGTTTTGGGTCCCACGATGTCAATGCTGTATCCAGACCATACCACCATCAGCCAAAGACGAGGTTTAACAGCCATTCGAACCCGAGCCACCACAGCAGACCAACACAGAGGCAGCAGTCCTCAGGCTCCAGTTTTGGCAGGATGCAGAGTTCCCGGAATCAGCAATCAAGTCAAGTTAAGTGTTCCAAATGTTTTAAATTTCACTCTTTTTCAAGTCCATGTAATTTTTTCCATAAAAATAATTTTCAAAATAAAAATTTTTCTAAAAATAATTTCCAAAGTAACAAAAAATTTAATTATAATAAGAATGATCGACAGTCTAAAGGTAGTTTTCAACGTAACAAAAATTATTTTCAGACAAGAAAGGTCCATGGCGTGGATCAAGATAATAGTCATATCGAGAGCTCTGATTCTTTTCTCTTTATAGGTTCAATCGAACAGCAGTCATTAAGTACCAGCAACAGTACTGGGACAGTTGCGGCACTGACTGAGGAGTCATGGGTGACGGAGCTTGAGATTGGCAACACACACAGTCATCTGAAGTTCAAACTGGACAGCGGCGCAGAAGCAAATATACTGCCTGTAAGTGCTTTAAGGAAAATAAATTACGATTTGTCAAATTTAGAATCCACAAACATAAAATTAAGTAGTTATACAAAACATAGTTTGCCTGTCATTGGCCAATGCTTTTTGACATGCAAAACTCGATATAAAACAGCAAATCTTTTATTCTATGTCGTAGATATTGACAGTTTTCCTATTTTGGGTTTAAGGGCTTGTATTCAGTTGGAATTAATTAAAAAGTACAGTCTATTGATAATAATATTGATCAAAAGCCACATTTAAATAAAATTTTAACAGAGTATCAACATATTTTTGAAGGAATAGGTTGTTTAGAAGGGGAATATCACATTGACCTTAAAGAAAATGTAGTTCCTTGTTTTTATCCACCGAGAAAAGTACCTCTCGCTTTGATGGATAAATTAAAATTAACTTTAAATCAATTAGAGAGAGACAATATTATTGAGAGAGTTACGGGTAGCTCTGAGTGGTGTAATCCACTATGCATTGTCAAAAAACCTAATGGGACTTTAAGGATATGTCTCGATCCGCAAACGTTGAACTCTGGAATTCGTAGACCATTATTTGCTATTCCCACTTGGGAACATATAGTTTCTAAAATGGCAGGTTCAAAATTCTTTAGTAAACTCGATGCTACTCAGGGTTTTTTGCAGATTAAGTTAGATAAAGAGAGTGCTAAGCTTTGTACTTTTGCCACTCCATTCGGTAGATACTGTTTTAAAAGACTTGCATATGGTCTCTCGTGTTCTCCAGAAGTTTTCCAGGAAAAAATGTATGATATTTTTGGAAATATTGAAGGTTGCGAAGTTTTTATTGATGATATTTGTATTCATGCTCCTTCAATTGAAATTCATAACAAAATTTTAGAAAAAGTATTAAAAACTGCTTCAGAACACAATTTTAGATTTAATAAAGCAAAGTGTCAATTTTTAGTTCAAGAAATAACATATTTAGGTCATAAAATTTCTAGTAAAGGTGTAGAAGTAGATCAGTCTAAAGTTCAGGCAATCATTGACTTGCCGTCTTGTCAAAATGTCAAGGATGTTCAAAGATTTTTGGGAATGGTCACATACATAGCAAAATTTGTAGATAATCTTACTGAGAAAACAGCAATTTTTAGAAATCTAATTAAAAAAGATGCTTTATTTCATTGGTCTGAGGAACACGAGAGGGCGTTTAAAAAGATTAAAGAAATGTTAGTTAAAACACCATGTTTAGTATTTTTTGATAACAAGCTTCACACTACAATTTCGGTCGATGCTTCACAGAATGGCATGGCTGCCGTTCTAATGCAGAATGGTAGACCGTGTGCCCATGCATCTCGAGGTTTGACCCAGACTCAGAGTAGGTATAGCCAAATTGAAAAAGAGTTGTTAGCTTGCTGGTTTGGTGCTTCTCGATTTCACCAATATGTTTATGGTCGAAAGTTTACTTTAGAAACGGACCATAAGCCATTAATATCAATAATTAAAAACCTTTACATCTCTGTCCACCTAGATTGCAAAGAATGTTGTTACAACTTAAAAAATATAATTTTGACTTAGTTTATAAACCAGGAAAAACATTGATTATAGCGGATACTTTGTCCAGGGCTTACAATTCTGGGTTAAATTTTGATGAGAATGTAGATTTTGATATAGAGTCAGAGATTTGCTCGGTTGAACTTTGTTTGAACATTACGGACAGTAAAAAGTTAGAATTTCAAAAGAAAACTCTAGAAGACCCCATACTTTGTAATTTAAAAACATGTTGGAGAAGGGTTGGCCGACTAACCTTAAGAACTGTCCAGAGAACTGCAAATTTTATTATAAATTTAGAGATGAAATATCATGTATTGATAATTTAATTTTTAAAGGGCCAAGGTTGATAGTCCCTAAAAGTTTACGGGGGAAATTTTAGAAAAACTTCATTACTCACATATGGGTTATAAAAAATGTCTTGATAAGGCTAATTTGTCGTTTTTCTGGCCAGGCATGAGAAAACAAATAGAAGATATGGTAACATCATGTAATATTTGCCACACATACAAAAAATCTCAGGTTTCGGAGCCTCTGATGCCTCACGATGTCCCAAAACTACCTTGGTATAAAGTAGCTATTGATATCTTTCAATTTCACACAGAAAGTTATCTTTTGGTTGTTGATTATTTTTCCAAATTTGTAGAAATTGTAAATTTGAATAACGATTTAACCTCACAGAATGTTATAAATAAATTAAAATGTATTTTTTCACGTTTTGGTATACCTAAAATTTTAGTTAGCGATAATGCCACAAATTTTGAAAGTAGGGAATTTAAGAATTTTGAAAAGTCTTGGGAGTTTCAGCATATCTTTTCATCACCTTTATTTCCTCAATCTAATGGACAGGTTGAGAGAGCTATCCAGAATGTTAAGAACTTACTTAAAAATGCTATTTAGATCAAAAAGATCCTTATTTGGCTTTGCTAGATCTGAGAAACACTCCTTTGGACGGCGAAAACTCGCCTGCTAATGCTTTAATGAACCGTAATTTAAGGTCCACCCTGCCTGAAATCTCACAAAAATTCTCTAAAAACTTTAACAGGAAAAAATATAACTCTTTCTTGAATAAAAACAACAGCAAATGGTAAAAAATTATAATAAAAATACAATAAAATTAAATCCTTTAAAAATTAATTCGAGGGTAAAAATTCAGGTAAAACCACGAACACCTTGGGTTAACGGTAAAATTATTAAACAACAGGGTATAAGATCATATCTCGTACAATTAGAAAATGGTTCAGTTTTACGAAGAAATCGTAGATTTATCAGGGAGTTTAAACCAACTTATAAATTTTTGCCAAGAGAGCCACAAAATTATTCACAAAATTTCAATAAAAAAATATTCTCTGAGAATAATTATTATCAGAACCTCAGGTATCTTAAAGTTGTCGAAAACAGCTCGGAAGATCTCAACGTTTCTCAGACTTCGCAAAGTTCACACCAAAATCAGTCAAAAATTTCTCAAAATGTTAGTTATGGTGAAGCTCAACATAGTCTCGGTGAAGGTTCTCCAGTTTTGGAGAATATAGACAATTCTATTATTGAAAGTTCAGTAGTTGCTTCTAAAAGTTTAAATATTTCAACCGAAAAAACAAACTTTTCTAGTCGGAATGATCACGGGATAGACGTTTCTAATAAAAATGTAAGTTTACATAATACCAACACAGGGAATGAGGAAAATAGCAAATTGTCTTTGTCTAGTAGCTACAGTGACGACAGTTTTAGCAACTGTAACTCCAGTTTTAAGTCTGACGAAAGTTTTACTTCTAATTCTGTTTTAGAAAAAAATGTAAATAGTTTTGACAAACCTTTAACTTTGAAATCAACTTTTGAAAATTTTGGAAAAGGGGAAAAACTAGTGATAGTAACATCATCACTAGGTCAGGCCGCTTAAGTAAAAAGCCAAAAAATATTCAGACTTTGAATATGAGTTAAGCGAATCTGAAAAGTCAGATATTTGAATCTAATTATGTTCTGCCTTACATAAAGAAGAACTTTCTAGGTTTAACTTTCTAAAATTTCAAATTTAAATATTTTACATAAAATATTTTCTTAAAATGTTTTCTTTATACTAAACTTACAAACAGTTTATCTTAAATTACCACTTATGTCTTGTAAGATTTAAAGCTAAATTATATAATAACAATATCATTTTACTGTGTTCAAAATATAAGATAAAACAAGATTTTACTTTACAAAAGTTTCATTGTAATAAATTATTAACTTTAAAAATAACAGTATTGTCATAACATATGTACATTTTACATAAAATTGTATACTTTGTAAATTAAGAAATAAAAGGGTTGTCCATTGTAGCTTATAAATGTAGTTAGTTTTAAGTGTACATTATAGTCTTATGTGATATACAAACTGTGATATTTATAATATAGTAGACTAGGCAATAGTGGCAGATGAGGTAAACCAGTTTTTAAATTGTAACTATTTTATTGTATAATATGTAAGAACTAAACTTTTAAATTTTTATAAAAAGGGAGATGTCAGGATAAGTTAGTGTAACATTGTGAACGTACCCTTAATATTTAACTGTCAAACATGAGAATTGTAATTATACATTGAATAATAAATGAGCCACACTTTGCTACGAACCTCGACCAGAAACAGTTGTTTTATTCCGGACCATGTCCGACTGATCACTTTAACCTTACAACAAAGTATAACATTAGTCAAATTTTTGATCCACTTGGTTTAATCGGCCCTGTCATAATAAAGGCTAAATTTATGTTACAGTCCTTATGGCAATTAAAGATTGGATGGGATTATCCAATACCCGAAGATTTAGGGTTAAAGTGGATACAATTTCACAATACTTTGAGTTGTTTAAATAAAATTAAAATTCCTCGCTATTTCTTAGTAAATACACCAAAAAATATTCAATTACATTGTTTTTCTGATGCCTCTCAATCTGGTTATGGAACTAGTTATTTAAGATCAGTTGATCAAGTTGGCAATGTTTTAGTTCGATTAGTTTGTGCGAAGTCACGAGTAGCACCATTGAAAGTTGTAACTTTGCCCAGATTGGAATTATGCGCAGCATTACTTGCTAGTAAAATCGCTCAAGCAGTCATTGATTCTCTTAACAACCTAAGTATTAATCAAGTTTATTTTTGGTGTGACTCCACTATTGTTTTGGCATGGATTGCAACATATCCAAGTAAACTTAAACTTTTGTAGCAAACCGAGTTGCTAAAATACAAAATTTTTCTAATGCATTATGGAAACATGTTCCTACTGAATGCAATCCCGCGGATCTTATATCTCATGGTTTAAATCCTGATGATATGCAAAATTTATCCATATGGTTTAATGGGCCTGAGTGGCTTTCATTGGCTATAGATTTTTGGCCAAATTCAAAATTTACTTATAATACCTCGGACTTGCCTGAAGTCAAAACAAATACAGTCACACTTTCTTGTAAGACGACTGATAATTACATAATTTCGAAATTTTCTAGTCTTACAAAATTATTTAGAGTTATTGCATACATAAACCGCTTTAAACATAATGCTTTAAATAAACCCGAATTAAGAATTTCAGGTCCTCTTACTATAGATGAAGTCGATAGGGCCTCAAAAATAATAATTAAAATCGTTCAACAACAGTGTTTTGCTGACGGTTTGCAATCCCTAAGAAAAACTGGTTCTGTGTCTAAGAAGAGTAAATTATTACCTCTTAATCCTTATCTAGACGAATATGATATTATACGAGTCGGTGGTAGGTTGAAATTTTCAGATTTAAATTTGGAGAATAAACACCCAGTTATCATTCCGGCAAAACATCATTTAACAACATTAATTATTAGACACGAACATTTAAAAAATTTACATGGAGGTCCACAAGCTATATTATCAATTGTGCGTACAAAATATTGGCCATTAAGAGGGCGACAAATTACACGTAATATTTTACGCAATTGTGTTACCTACTTCCGAGTCAATCCGCAAAATATATTTCAAAAAATGGGTGAGTTACCAAGATCACGCGTTACTCCTTCTCCACCATTTCAAATATGTGGTCTTGATTACGCTGGCGCTGATCCATTTTTAATTAAAAATAGCAAACTTCGCAATAAAACACTTATTAAAGCTTACATTTGTGTGTTCATTTGTTTTACTACTAAGGTATTGCACTTGGAGTTAGTAAGTGATCTTTCTGCTGAGGGTTTTAAACGTTTTTAAACGTTTTATTGCTAGACGCGGATTGTGTTCCGACATATATTCGGACAACGGTACTAATTTTGTTTCGGCAAATAAGCAGTTGTCTGAAATTTCAAATCAGATAAATGATCCTAAGGTAAAGCAATTTTTAGTTGACAATAAAATAACCTGGCATTTTATACCGCCTCGAGCGCCTCACTTCGGAGGTTTATGGGAGTCAGCTGTAAGACTCACAAAATTTCATCTTAAACGTGTCCTCTCAAATGTAAATTTAACATACGAAGAATTTTATTCTATTCTTACTCAAGTAGAGTCTATTGTCAACTCACGGCCTTTAGTACCACTTACGGAAGATCCAGATGATCTACAAGTTTTAACACCAGGACATTTTCTGATAGGCCGTCCATTATTGTCGTTGCCAGAGGTTCCAGTGCCTAATAACAGACATACACTAGTTTCCCGATATAGACACATGAAACTTTTAGTACAACAGTTTTGGGCTAAGTGGTCGCGCGATTATTTAAATTCGTTGCAACAACGGTCCAAATGGCGATCCGATATTAATCAACTTTTTTCGATCGGCACCCTTGTAGTGTTAAAAGAAGATAATGTTCCTCCAAATGCTTGGAAAATGGGACGTATAGTACAAGTGTTTACGGGTGACGATGGACTGGTGCGCGTCGTTCTGTTAAAAACAAGTGACGGGCTGTATAAGCGTGCTATTACAAAATTGGGTGTCATCCTATGGAAGACATTGACATTTAATAAACATATTTAATTTGTGTTGAAAGCACAATCTTTTAAGGCAGGCGCTATGTCGAGTCTACGCGTTGTGTTCTCAACTAAATAATAAATAAACATTTAGCAACCGCGCCGCTGCACAGTGCGTCGACCATATGGGTAATTAGGACAAAAATCATAACTTTTCTTGTGTGCATCCGACAAAAAAATAGTATTAACTTTTTTGTAGAGCAGACTTTGTTCTTTAAAACTGCGAAAAGAAAATTTAAAAATCCATATTTGTTAAAAAGATACAGAATTTTTAACAGACGGAAATCTTAAAATTATCAGTGTTTACCATAAACGAATTATTACTTTATAATATATATAAACACAATAAGTCAGACCATTTGGTTGCGTTATTATAATTGTTAATATAGCAAAAAAAACAAGTATATAAAAAATATATAACCTGATAATAAGTATGAAAACGTAAACATAATTTTTTTTCTACAGTAAAAAACAAAAACAAATAATTAGATTCTGTAAACTAAAACTAAAAATAATTAACACAACAAGAAATATAAAGTATACCGTATGTAAATAATACGAGGTTTTTAATAAGTTATACACTAAAAAAACATAGGTTTCTCGTAAGAGTTGTCGCTTGGCAACACTTTTTAGAGGATCTCTTACCTTAAGGGCAGGACGAAAACAAAGTAAACATCCACAAAGATCCACAATTATAGTGGCATTTGCACTACCAACTGGTAACTCTTAAAAAAATCTACTATAACTAAACACAGAATAAAAAAATCCTAACTTTACATACGGTTCACTTAAATAAAACAATAAAAAAACTATCTACATTAGTCCGTCTCCATTGGCAAATCTAGAGACATTTCATCATCAACGCTGCCGTCAAATAGTAAATAGTCTTGTAATGTCATCCGTGTCATTTTTTTGAACAAGTCTTTCTTAATGAAGCTAAATAAGGGTCAGATGTCAGTAACAGGGACGTCAACAAGTCTTTGTTACAATTGGTTCTTGAGGACTTCCTTGTATGACACAATCTTTGTTTTCTGGCTTCTTTATGTCTAGCCTCTAAAGCATCGATCTAGGCATATCGAGCTAGGCATATAATACCAATTATAAAGTCTTAGATACAAACTAAATGTGTCATTTAAAAGAGTTGTAAATCTGTCAATGTTTATATTACACCCGGAGTTGACAATTCTGATAATTTTCGAAAAATTGAGTATTAAATTTATATCAATTTCGGTAATGGAAGAGGAAATTTCTGCATTTTTAAAAAGGTTCGGCTCGTGTTTCCATCATTTGTGGATCCGTAGCCAGGTTTTGGTTTGTCCACTGTCAAACCCAATTGTCTTTTAAATTCTAATTGAATGCGTTTTTTTCTTTCTTCAAAAATGCTTTTGTGTTCTGGACTTTTTACTTGCCATGTTTTAAATGGTAACCTATAAGAAATATGCAATAGACATTCAAAAGCGCGGATCCACAAATGAAGGGAAGATAAGCCGAATCTGAAATTTTGGGGTTTAATGGATTTTGTATAAACTTTGGGGGAATTCATTTCTCTGGGTAGCGCACCACAAATAAAACATTTTTGTGTAGAATTAGTTTCTGATAACACATTTATGGCACTTCCGTCCAGCATTGTAAAAATCATTTTAAAATTAATAATAAAATGTTTTCCCCCAAAGTCTATAGAATACTCCAACAAATGTTGAACCTGATGTTTCAGTTTTTCTTCCTCTTCTTTTACCAGCGCCGCATTTTCTTTTAAAAATAAAAATTTAATGGGTCTACAAAAATGTGTGGATGAGGGACGGGTGTTCAACCATAACTTTGTATTGGACTGTTGGTCAGTAAGTTCCAAGGGGGACATTGCTATTAAAAACATATATTCGTCAGTTAAATCTTGATTGTCAAATTTTAGTTTATAAGTACTGTGCCCCGAACTTCCGTCAAACCCGTACTTACATGTCAAAGTTAAAAAGTTTTCTTGTGGTAATGATGAAATGTCTAAAGTTTTGAGTATTTCATGAGACGTGTTATTAAGCAAATCTTGGAAATTTACTTCCGCCATATATTCGGAGGCAACGATCTCTTTTGGAAGAAGTTCAGATTTTTTTTGTCGTATTTTGTATAAACTTGGCAAAAAATCCTGATTTACAGAGTTTACGATACTGTGTAATGTTAAATATTTTCTTTCTGACAAATCCAAGTCTACATATAGAGCCAAAGCCCTTTCTGGTGTAATCCTTTTGTAGTATTGATATTTATATTAGCAATCCTAGCAGATTCCTTTGCTGCAAAACTAAGTTCCTCAAAAGTATAATTTTCAACTAGGTGTTGAATGCGTCTCTTTTTCGTTTTTTCGGAGCAATCTTCAAATGATTTTAAAGGACGACCATGGCAAGATCCAGAAGATGATTCTTGTAAAAATCCGTCAAATAATCCCACAGGTAAATATTACTTTCAAGAAAATGGGTATGTTTTTTAAAAAGACTTCCTTTTTTCTTTGGCATTTTTGCCATAGCTCATTCATTTTTAAACAAAAATATTTGGCAGAATTTTGACATGTATCTAAAAATTCTTGCGTGGGATTTTGTTTGTTAAAAAATTCCAAAATTTTTTGAAAAACCATTGATTGAGCATCGCCTTTTGATTTGATCGCCACACTTCAAATAAGGTGGCATTTTTAGTGTCTTAGCAATAGCCGCTAAAATGAAAAAAATAACCTGTTAGCGCTGATCTGCGCAGAAAAAGACATATACTGATTTGAAGAAGGTAAATTAAAGTAACAATTTTTGAAAAATTTGGAAAGGTGTTTTTAGGTGTATTTGAGAACTTCCTTTTCAAAATTAAAATTGAGGAAAAAAATCGGAAAAACATGACTTATTATAAAAATATAAAAAGTATAAATCCTCAAGTAAAAAAAAATCAAAATATTTTTTCCCAAAGGACATACCTGAACCTTCATCACACATGTTAAGGAATTTTTATAAATGGCTTCAGCTAACTGTAAGAAACAACTGAAAAATTTAAATTTTTGGGTATATGCTTATAGCTGTTTTTTGATAAGTCTCTCTCCGGTTTCTGATAAGGAATTTTTACTTAAGCGATAACATACCTCGATTTATTTATTATTTTTGTGACCATAGATAAGTACCCTTTAAAAAAGCATTCCAAATTTTCTATACATAGATAGTGAAAATTTGATTTTTGTCCATGGGTCGACGCACTGTGCGCTGCCTTCTAAGAATGACGACTTCGCGAGGAGCAAGTTCGCGGGACTTTACCGGGTAACAATGAGTGCCGCCCGCCAATCAGCGCCTAAAACGCGTTACCGGGCGCTACGGCCAAGGTTCCAAGTGTTAGTTTTTAAATAGAACTCAAACAAGAACAATACATTTTTTTCTTTGTAAAGGTTCCGGAAGTATTCTAAATTTATTGTCACATAAGTTTGTTAATATTAGTCACTTAGTTAAATTAAATAACCAGCGCATTATAATTTTCGTAGTTTGTTTTTTAAATCACGAAAAACCCTACGAATCCCACACTCCCTGTCTGCGTAACGAGGCGAGTGATGCCAGTGTGACCAGATTCAAATTTTAAGTAGCGGTAGAAATGATATTAAACCTATTCTAACAACGCTAAATTGTATTTTTATAATATAATGATCTTTCCATTTACATCATAATTTTGGATTAAGTGTACTGTTTAACCAATTTGTGTTCGAATGGTTGACCTTTAAATCGGCAAATGGTAGTGATGGCATATAAATTATTATTATTGGAATGGGGGCTGCAAAATGCCTTAGATGCGTTTGAAGGTAAGTAGGAACGAAATACTTAAACTCTGAATTAAATTTATACCCTACGAATAAAGAATAATATTAGAAGGTCATACATAAATAGTTAGTTTACCCGATTTGTTATTTTTTTATGAAGTCTTTTGGGCGTTTTTATTCTCACCAATCAATGAACTCATCGATTAATAGGAAAGTTTTGGATTTAATGTTTATTGATAAGTTTTTGTTTGTTATAAAATGACATTTTTTGTAGTATACAGATCGATATATTACTAAAAATGCAATTTTTATAGTGTCTCATGTACCATGGTGTCTCATTTACTATAAAACATTCCGGTCAATATAAGCTCATCGATAAGAATTAAATCATTTACTAGTGACTATACCGGGTGTTTCTCACAGGTGGGTCCCCCTGTAACTTTTTTACCTTTTACGGTAGAAAAATAAAATTTGATATATCGTTATTTGATATAATTGTGAATTGATAGTGTTCGGTTTACTATAATATATTAAAAACTTTAATAATTTAATCATACTACTACGGCCCTGAACTATTCAACCATTGGTTCTCCTCGACGAAAATACACGATGATGATCGAGCGCGACCGTGGCAGCGCTGTGCAGGAAATCCCGACGGCGAGAGAGACTGTCTCCAAGCGACGCGCAAAACAACAAGTTGTCATGTTCTTTGTTCCACTTTTAACAAGTTAAATATTGTATTTGTTTTTAAAAAATAAATAGTTTTTTAAAAAGTAACGTGAAATTCTATTAATACTCAACAAACCCTACATAAAAATGGTCCTTCGAACCGGATATTGTGCTTAATTAAAGGCAGAAAATACCAGACACGCGGTTATACGCAGGCTGACGACTTGAGCTGGACGATTGGAACCCCGCGCGCCTGACTGTATCGGCGCTTTGGAAGGTGATTTGAGACGCGGATGAGCAAATCGGTGTTTTGTGTGGACGTCTTCTTCGAGGGCTGAGAACAACTAGGACTACAAGGTCAGAGATTTTTACTGTGTTACAACGCAAAGTACAGTGCGTTCCTTTATTCCTATATTTCCTGACATTTTTAAGCCTCTGTTTGTTTTTAGTTTTTATTTTACTTAATTTTCATTACAATTTGCCATTTTCACTACTGGTTTGGGTGGTATTTTACACAAATTTGGTTAATTATTTCTTTTTCATACAATCTTACACATTTAACCGATTTGTTTACTTCTTGCTACAATGGCAGATCAGGCTAAAAACGAACGTAGGTCTATCAAAAGTACTCTTACTAGATTTTCAAATTATTTTAACTCTGTAAAGGATACAGACGACTGTAACATTAGTGAATTGCACAGTCGATTATTACGAATTGAGCAACTTTTTGACCAATTTAACACTGCTCAACTTGTCATAGAAAATAACGATGTAGATTGTGACACAAATTATGACACAGTACACGCCCCAGAGAGGGAAGATTTTGAAAATAAATTTTTTAAAATTACTGCAGAAGTAAAAAGTTTTTATTTGAACATAGTTTACCACCTCCTTCTGCGACTAATAATACAGGGCGTTTAAGTTTAGATAATCGATCTCAATCTGCATCTGGTGTTTCTAATAATGTAGATCTTTCTAGTGTAAAATTACCGCCAATAAATTTACCGAAATTTGACGGAAAATTAGATCAATGGCTATTTTTAGGGACTCATTTTCCTCTTTGATACACTGTAATAATTCACTTTCTGACGTACAGAAATTTCATTATTTGAGACTTTCCTTAACGGGCATAGCTGCTGAAACAATCGGCTCACTCGAAGTTTCTGATGTTAATTACAGTGTCGCGTGGCATTTACTACAAGAACGCTTCGAAAATAAGCAACTTCTGGTAAATAATCATATAAAGGCGCTATTTAATTTGCCTTCTTTAACAAAAGAATCACATCAGGGACTTCGATCGCTTTTAGATGGATTGCAAAGACACATAAATGCTCTAAAGGCTTTAAAAATGCCGACAGATAATTGGGACGCTCTTATAATTTACCTTATTTCCTCAAAATTTGATAATGTGACACGCCGTGCTTGGGAGTGTGAAAATACCTCACAAAATTCATTACCTACACTTAAAGAATTTACTGACTTTTTCAAAGAACGTTGTAGAATTTTAGAATCTTTAGATCAAGGTAATAACCTTAAACCACAACTTCAAGCTTCAAATCCACGGTATATACACAAAAATGACAAAACTTTTGTGTCTGTAACAAATAAAAATAAATGTTATTTTTGTAAACAAGAGCATCTTATTTATACTTGTCCTGATTTTTTGAAACTGAATTCATTTGAACGATTAAATACAGCCAAACATTTAAGGTTATGCGTTAATTGTCTTTGTGCTGGACACGCAACTAAAGAATGCAGGTCAGCTGGCTGTAGAAAATGTGGTCAAATACACCACACACTTTTGCACTTTCAAAATATCGATAAACAAACATATGCAAACAAAAATCCTAACAATAATAATTCACATAAAGAACAAAATATACCACAGACTACGGAGGTGAGCAATTCAACCGAGTCACCTGTTACGTTAACAATTAATACTTTAAATTCCCCACAGCAAATATTACTTTCTACCGCTATTGTTAAAATTCTTGATCATTTTGGTAATCTACACACATGTCGTGTTTTACTTGATAACGGTAGTCAATCAAATTTCATGTCAGAACATCTTTCCAACATTCTAAAACTTTCCAAGGAAAAATTAAAACTTTCTATTTCTGGAATAAACCAAACCAGTGAAACTATAACTTACAGGGTGCATACTAAAATTTATTCGACAAATACGAACTTCGAAAAACAACTTTCATTTTTAATATTACCTAAGATAACAGGCAACATTCCTTCTTTTTCTTTTGATTTATCTAATTTACATATTCCTAGAAATTTATACCTCGCTGATCCAGAATTTAACCAGTCTGGTCCAGTAGACCTACTTATTGGTGCAGATACATTCTGGGACCTTCTTTGTGTTGGTCAGATAAAACTTGGCAATAACCTTCCCACCATACAAAAAACACAATTAGGTTGGATTATTTCTGGTCCTATTTCATGTAATAATATGTCAAAAAAGGAAACAAAATGTTACTTTTCTAAAAATTCTGAATTAGAGGAACAATTATCTAAGTTTTGGGAATTAGAAACTTATTCACAAACAAAGTTTTATTCACCCGAACAATCTTCTTGTGAAGAACACTTTAAACAGAATGTAAAACAAAATGATGATGGTAGATTTATAGTTTCGATTCCACTTAAGCAATCTGTAAATAAATTAGGTGATTCTAAAACAAACGCTACCAAACGTTTTTTAAACGTTGAAAGAAAACTTGATAAAAACCCTGAATTAAAACTTCAATATTGCAAATTTATGCAAGAATACATTAATTTAAATCACATGACATTAGATCTAAATCAAAACGACAATTCTGGATTCTTTCTTCCCCATCACGCTGTTTTTAAAGCAGACTCTACAACAACAAAGGTTAGAGTTGTTTTTGACGGCTCGGCAAAATCTAGTTCTGGATACTCTTTAAATGACTTGATGATGATAGGTCCTACTATTCAGGACGACCTTTTTCTATTCTTATACGTTTTCGACAATACCCTTATGTTTTAAGTGCCGACATCGAGAAGATGTATAGACAAGTTCTTATACAAGAAAATCAGCGATCTTTACAAAAAATTCTTTGGCGTTTTAATGCCAATGATAAAATTTCTGTTTACCATCTAAATACAGTGACGTATGGGACGGCGTCCGCCTCATTTCTAGCTATACGTTCACTACATGAAGTTGCACATATTTGCCGCAATGACAATCCTGATATTAGTTCTATTATTTTACATGATTTTTATGTTGATGACCTATTAACTGGTGGTCAAACCATTGATGAAGTTAAGGCCATTAAAAAAGGCATATCTTCTGTTCTTGAAAAATTTGGATTTCCCCTCAGGAAATGGCGTAGCAATGAGAAATCCATCGAATTTGATAGTAATGACGATAGCATTCTGTCACTAGGTCAATCTGAACCTAACAAAACTCTAGGTTTACTTTGGAACTCTTCTGCTGATACGTTGGAATACACTATTTCCAAATCTGAATTTTCCAACAAGATTACTAAACGTCAAATTTTATCTTCTATAGCACAAGTTTTTGACCCATTAGGTCTTTTGTCACCTGTAACAATAACTGCCAAGATTATTTTACAAAAACTTTGGAAACTTAAAACATCATGGGACGAATCCATTCCTATGGATTTACATACAATTTGGGCTACTTACAGAACACAGTTAACACAATTAAACAGTTTAAAAATTCCAAGACATGTTCTATGCACCAATCCGATTTCAATTCAGCTACATGGTTTCTCTGACGCAGCAGAAACTGGATTTGGGGCATGTTTATACATACGTTGTACTGATTCTTTTGGCAATTGTGTTTCTAATCTTCTTTGTGCTAAGACTAGAGTAGCTCCCATTAAGCAGACAACCATACCTAGACTGGAGCTTTGTGGGGCTCTCCTATTGGCTGAACTCGTTGACAAAATTAAACATTCCATGAAACTTAAATTTGATTCTATATTTTACTGGTGCGACTCCACTATAGTACTTGCCTGGATTCAAACTTCTCCACATTTATTAAAAATATTTGTAGCAAATCGAGTTTCTCAGATACAGAATTTATCTGAAGGCAACCCATGGAGGTATGTAAATTCAATGGACAATCCTGCCGACTGCCTTACTAGGGGGATGCCACCTTTAAAGTTACTCGATTGTTTACTTTGGTTTCATGGTCCCAAGTGGCTTCTTTCTTCACCAGAAGAATGGCCAGACCAAACATTTTTTGTAAATAAATCAAAACTTCCAGATATTCGTAATACAACAACTACCTTACTAGTTTCAAACACACCTAAAGACACATTTATTCTATTTACGACTTATTCTACTTTGACCAAACTTATAAGAATATTTGCACTTTTACTGAGATTTAAAAATAACGCTCAAATTAAATCTGAAAATTCTCATTTACGAAAACTTGGTGCTTTATCTCCGCAGGAGTTAGAAAACTCACTTAATCAGCTTATTCGATTAGCTCAAATCGAAGCTTTTCCTACCGAATACAAATGCTTACTTAAATCCTCTTCTGTGGATTCTAAGAGCAAACTTGCACAATTAAATCCATTTTTTGATCCTGTTACTAAATTAATTCGAGTAGGTGGGCGAATTCAAAATTCAAACTATAACTTTGACAAAAAACATCCTGCTGTTTTACCACCAAAGCATCCTCTAACTATTTTAATAGCTCGACATGAGCACCTTAAATTGTTACATGCTGGTCCTCAAGCCTTATTGGCTTCCCTTAGAGAATGCTACTGGCCTATTTCCGGAAGAAATATGGTTAGAAAAATTGTTCATGACTGTATTAGATGCTTTAGGTTTAACGCTAAGTCTGAAAAATACCTTATGGGTGACCTTCCTGCATCTCGAATAACTCCTGCAAGACCTTTTCAAAACATTGGTGCAGATTATGCTGGTCCTTTTTTACTTCGAGACAGAAAGGGTCGCAATTTTAAGACTTTTAAGGCATATGTGTCTCTTTTTATTTGTCTAGCTACAAAGGCAATACATCTCGAACTAGTAAGCGATTTAACAACTGAATGTTTCATAGCAGCTCTTAAAAGATTTATGGCCCGTCGAGGTAAATGCTCTAGTATTTTGTCAGACAATGGATCTACTTATGTGGGCGCAAACAATGAACTTAAGTCTTTTTACAAAATTATGGTTCTGACATTGGAGCAAACTTGACAAATGATGGTATTAATTGGAGTTTTATACCTCCAAGGGCACCACACTTCGGTGGTCTCTGGGAGGCTGGCGTTAAGTCAGTGAAATATCACCTAAAACGAGTGGTTGGAAATGCGGCAATTACGTTTGAAGAATTTAATACGGTTTTATGCCAAATAGAGGCTTGTTTAAATTCCCGACCTCTCTGTCCTCTTTCTGATGACCCTAATGACCCTACTTCCTTAACACCTGCGCACTTTATTATTGGCCAGTCCCTCACTACGACTCCTGAAGCTAACTTCATTGATATAAATGAAAACAAGCTTTCCCGCTTCCAACGAATGCAGCAAATTGTACAACACTTTTGGAGTAGATGGTCCAAGGAATATATTTCAAATCTACAGACACGTACTAAATGGAAAGAAAATCATCAACAAGTCCTTAAAGTTGGTGTTTTAGTGTTGATTAAAGACAGTGGACTGCCTCCTCTAAAGTGGGCTCTCGGTCGAATAACAAAACTGTATCCTGGGCTCGACGGTATTGTACGTACAGTGGACATAAAAACTAATTCTGGGACATTTAAAAGACCGGTAGCTAAAATATGTGTTTTACCGAATCAAAGTGACTCACAGTGACAAACAAACCTTATTTAAAGCCTTAAGGCTTTCAAGGGGGCGATATGTTCGGTTTACTATAATATATTAAAAACTTTAATAATTTAATCATACTACTACGGCCCTGAACTATTCAACCATTGGTTCTCCTCGACGAAAATACACGATGATGATCGAGCGCGACCGTGGCAGCGCTGTGCAGGAACTCCCGACGGCGAGAGAGACTGTCTCCAAGCGACGCGCAAAACAACAAGTTGTCATGTTCTTTGTTCCACTTTTAACAAGTTAAATATTGTATTTGTTTTTAAAAATAAATAGTTTTTTAAAAAGTAACGTGAAATTCTATTAATACTCAACAAACCCTACAGATAGATCTATTCACTTGAAGGGTACAGGAGATAAACAGGCTAAGTGGACCAAAATGAGATAACAGCGCCACCTAATAGATAAAGATGATGTTTTTCTTACCACAAACTCATACAGGCATTAAAGTGGCCTAGTCCCAAGAAATAAACGATTAAGTTTATACATTAGTAAACATCAGCTCTCTCTATGGTTTCGAACTTAAAAAACGTGTTTACTGAAAACTGTAAAATTTGACTTAGCCGGTTTATCCCCTGTACCCTTCACTTGTTTTCTATTACTTCCGGTTAAACCGGAAATGACGGCGACTTTCCAATTTTAAATGGCACCACTGGTATATTTTATCTTATTTCCATATAATATGACATTCTGAAGACAATGACACCTCATATATCATTTATTGACACTTATGCTGTCAATTTTTTTATTTTCAATCTAGAGTGCCACGATTAGGCTAAAACGGTTTATTTTTAGTGTAGTAGAAATAGAAAAATAAAATTTATCGACTCATGTTTTTATAACTTCTCAGGGCAGAGTCAAAGTTTGCAAAATCCTATTTATGCTCATAAGTCATTTTTTTCAAATGGAATGGAGGTGGCTCGTTAGCATATCCTGAAAAAACATTTTATTCTGAATAATTTGGTACCACGTAGATGGTATTTCGAGTAAGACTTTCTCCAAAACACATAATAAATTCATGATGAAGTCATAAATCGATATTATCATTTAGTATAATGGTTGGTTTAGAATCATTTTATTACATGCTTTTTGGATAAAAACTTCTGGAAAGGTTTTTACCGATCCATGTAGAAAGTCTTACTCGAAATACCGCCTATGTGGTACCAAATTATTCGAAATAAAATGCTTTATTAGGATATGCTAACGAACCATCCTCGTTCCATTTGAAAAAGGAGTTATGACCATAAATAGGATTTTGCAAACTTTGACTTCACCCTGAGAAGTCTAAAATAAACAAAAGACAATAAATTTTATTTCTTTATGGCTACTACACTTAAAATAAACCGTTTTAACTTAATCATGGCACTCTAGATTGCTATTTAAAATTAGAAAGTAGCAGTCATTTCCGGTCAAACCGGAAGTAATAAAAAACAACTAGATAGACTAATCAATCAATTATGTCAAATAACAATATTACAATTTTTCTATCTTTAAAGTTGAAAAAGTTATAGGGGGAACCACCTCTGAGAAACACCCGGTATTTTGACCTTATCAATTTTGTAGTCAAAAATGTTTTTTTCCATTGCCGGTTTTGTTTACTTTTTATGATTAACAGCAATATTGTTTCATATTTTTGGATTAAAAATAAAAAATAACCATGTTATTTCACAGCTTTATTAGTGCTTTTTATTAAAAGCTTGATTTTTTCAATTTTCGTACTATTATTGAAATATTATCATAAAAATATGGAAAGTGAAAGGCCTGTTAATACATAATTATTGTTTTAATCAATATAGGTACCTACTAAACTTTTTATTATTATTTTTTTCCTTAGATGTGGTATAGATGATACCAGTTTTGGATTGTTAGATAGTGAAACAATTTGGAAGTTATTTCCTAAAAGTGGGCCTCGGCTCATTTTGCTAAAATATTTTAGAGAACATTTATCTGAACAAAATAAAGTAAGTATTTTTATTTTTTAATTATACAATTAAATTGACCCTAATTTTCCTATTTTTTTTTTTTTTTTTTTTTTTTTGAACAATTAAGTAATTACATATTTTTAAAAAATTAGTAACTTATATTTACATTAGGGACAATTGTTTATATTTATGATTGCTTATTAGGATACTCAAAGGGAATAAAAGACGACTGCTTGTTTTTATTCACATCAGTATTCTGCATTTTTTCAAAACGAGAAGTAGTTTTTCTTTAGGCATCCGCTTTTAACATCAATAATTTTTCTGTTATATCAGAAAAAGTTCTCTTACAAGTCGCCCATTTTATGCCTGCCACCATAGGCGCCGGCAGGATGACTTCCAGGAGGGTGCAAAGGTAGAAAATTAAAGTCGAAAAAATTTTGATGAGCAAAAAAAATGGTCCTTCGACAAAAAAACACCATCTATGTCCTTTTTGTCCTCTCCTTTGCTCCTTTCCCAATAGCCAGGGGTGCAAAACATCTTAAAATGCCTAAAATCAATACTTTTTTGCCAAAACTTACTAAGAGGTACTTTAAAAAAAAATGAAAAAATTGAAAAAATAAGTTAAAAGCCAGGTATAGCTTTTTTAAATATAATGGATAATATAAATGAAAAAATTTTACATTTACGTCTCCCACAAATATTTTCTAAACCTGCACTGTCTAAACCTTACAGTGGTTTAAAAGTTTACTAAGTGGTAGGTAGTACTTCCAAAACTTTTTTTTATTTAATATGTAACCGGTGCCTTTGGATAAACCTGCCAAGGGTTTAAGCAATTTTAGCCTAGTGAATCTCAGTGTTAATATTTGTTTGGTTTTAAAAGCTGTAGACATCCTTTCATATATGATACACTATATTATTATTAAAAATAACAGTTGTTTTTCTCAATATGGATTTTTGATTGTCTTTAGTGGCTTTATTAATTCATTTAAAATTTTTCCCAAGTCTAGGTTCTGTGATATAACACCTTCGAAAGAAAAAAACTTTCAAATGTACAGGGTGTCCCGATTTCAAATGTTTTACAGTCCTCCCTTCTTAGTAGAGATAGAACGTTGCGGTTTGCACTATACTGTGCAATTTTTTATGAAATGAAAGTTGCAATAAAAAAATGTCATGGCCCCCTTGGTTTTTAAAGATACAGGCTGAAATTGAAAAAAATGCATTTTTGAGCACCCATCGTTCTAGGCGGCCATGTAACCTATTAAAAAAGTAAAAATGGATACGCAAAAAATCTATAATAATCAGTTTTTACTTTTTTAAATAGTCTACACGGTAGCCAGGATACGATAGGGTGCTCAAAAATGAAATGTTTTCAATTTCACCGTGTATCTATAAAACCAAGGAAGCCATAAAATTTTTGTTAATTGCATCTTTCGTTTCACAAAAAGGTAGCATGGTATTATGCAAACCGCAATCTTCTACCTCTACTAATAAGGCAGATACCCTTCAATACATTCAAAATGGGGACACCCTGTACAATGAATCAAATATGTACTTGCAATAATTATATTAGCCGATCTATTTTAGACAGTAGAAGTATTAACAGATACTACTTCAACAGTGTCAACAGACACGTATACTGAATATGAGGGTGATGAAGAACTAACTGGAGCCCTTAAACAATATGACGCTTTTAATTATCAGACGGGTAACGAAAACAACCTCACGCTACCTCAAATGCGACAGGTATCCGAAAATGAGTCGCCCAATAAAACTCAAAAAATTGATAGTATATTTCATCAGGTAAGTTAACATTATAATTGTAATAATTGTAACGAAAAGCAAGAAAAGTTTAAACATACAGTGTGTCCGCCTAAGTTCTCTACATCAACTTTTTTATTATTAATTTTACGAAAAAAGTTATTCTTTATAAAAAGTTCTGCATGATTTAAAACCTAAAATACAATCATTAGATATTCATTTTTTTCAGTAGTATACGAGGTATCTCAAAAAATATGAATTTTGTTCAAGAGGAAAGTACCCTTATTTTTGAAAATATTGAAAATTATTATAAAAGAAAAATGTTTAGAAATAAAAACAACAAACTCGTTCAATTGCACCAAAAAGTTTTTCTTTAATTTTTTATGCGATAACGAGCGTTTCTGCGACTTTCACTGTTTTGACAGTTCTTAAGCTTTCTTTAGATGAGATAGATAATAGTTAAAAAATATTTTGTAGGGCTTAGAGACATTACTAACAAAAACAACCGAAGGCCAGATAGTGTTGTTAAATCGGAAAAAATTAAGCAATGATCACCGACAGAAGTTAACAAAAATAGTCATTGGTGAACTTATTGCATTGTACGTCATTGAGTATGTATATTTTTTGTACTATACAGGGTGCTGAAAAAGGTAGTTACAAATTTTATGGGGTGATAAACTACAAGACAAATTTAGAAAGATATATTAACATAAATCCCTTCATCTTAAATATTGTATAAAAAAATTACAAAGAAAATCTTTTTAAACGGTTTTATTTAGCTTGACCCCCTTCCTGTTGACAGATTGATCTGATATTTGGTACACTCATTTAGTTTAATGACAATACCATTTAATGATCTCGGTATCATTGTAAATCCAAGATGGCCGCAGATACAATATGGCCGATTACTAATTTTTTCACAACTATTTCAATATGGGTATCAACTGACAGGGCTTAACTAGTAGAATACTAGTTTACTTTAAAAAAGATGCAGATTCAAGATGGCCTGAACTACAAAATGGCCATTTACATTGAGTAACAAAATTGGAAACTATTTACTTGAAAATAAATATTTAAAAAAATTGGGTTAAATAGTTTTATTAAGAGTTTCTAAAAACTAAGAAATAAAATAAGTATTTTTTTTTAAATAAAATCGTTGGGCTTAGTATTTACATGTTTACTCAGGTTACGCTACGCCCAACCATTTTATTAAAAAAATACTTATTATATTTTTTAGTTTTTAGTACAATTCAGTCACACCGTTTAACATAAACATTTTTTTTTACTTATTTTATTTAAATGTGTAGAACCATAATGTATTTAAAAAAAGAGCGAACTCTTTATTATACTAAAAATAATTGATATTTTTAAACAGTCAGCCACTGCGACATGGGTCACCTGATATTTTTTAAAATTTACCTTCAATAACCTTAACTTTACTTGTCAGCTCACTCCTCTATTATAAATTGATCCTAATATATGAAATAAAAATTGCTTCTTAGATATTATGTTCAAGGGCCTGTAACTTCTTATGGAATCATTTTGGGTCTTATATTAATATGATTTAATATTATTTTTTAAAATGGAGGAACACCCAAAACTTGTAATCACCATTTTTGAACACCAGATATAAATATTACAGAAATACCACAGTTTTTCAATAAAATTAAACTTTTTAGACTCAAGGCATCAACACTGGAAAAAGCAACTGCAGAGATTTTGGCTTTGTTTAGCCATGAACAAAAAGATATATACTTTATAACCTCTAGACAGGGAGGACCGAAAGGAAAATTATGGTTTAGATATATTAATGTGCAAGCAGCCCTAAGGTTAGCTAATAGCCAAAAAAATTGAAGAAAACACTGCAGGAAGTGAAATACAGGAAACCAGTTCCTCATTGGATTTTCTGAAAGTTGCAACTGAACCTTTTACTAAAGTCTTGGAGGCGTGGGAAGAAACATACAAAATAAGAAAGAAAATATATTTACATTCAAAATTAGAAACCATTTTTAATGATTTCCCTTGTTTAAAATTAAATAGCGGAATTGAACTGGTAAGTAGTATGGAGAATTTAAAATAAAGTTCTATAAGAGTACCTACTAGTGTTTTGGTGCCTGACAATTTTGATATTTTACTTAGATAGTTGAATTTTAAGATGTTAATAAAGTTTAATACATACAAAATACCTACTAATTAGGATATAAAAATTACAAATCTACCCTAAATTACTTTCATTCGCTTTTAAATGTAAGAAGAAAATAAATCTGCTTAGAGAGTCATAAACCAATCAGTGATAAACATGTCTAGCAAAAATATTCAACAAACTGTTCTTAAAAAATCTAATAAACCCTCAGTTATTGGTGACTTTTCTAGGAACAAACATAAAAATTCAAAAACAAGAAGATAAACCGATAATTTTGTTTCTGTACCTAAAATCATAAAATCTTAACATCTAAACTATTTTAATTTTATTGTACTAGCATAAAATATTGTTCCGAAACACCTCGTATAAAAACACGTTTTTATACCTTTTATTAACAATCGAAGGTAACTATGGTTACAACGACGAAATCTTTACTTGTCAATGTCTCGAAGTTTACAGCACAAAAGTCGAATCTATACTAACTTTATATAATTCTATAAACTAAAAACACTTATTTTTAATGTCTGTAACATTGCCCCCTCCCAAGTTTTGATCGTCTCGATCAAGTATCTTCACGGTCTTAATAGCGGCTTAGCATTTTTAGATGTACTTCTTTCATTATGCCGTGTCACCACTGTTCGGGCAAAGCAAAAGACCTGACAACAGCGCGCTTCCCGCGAGCAAAGAAACTTATTGTCGTTCGCTCTCTTCTCCTGTGGCCGTCGCCAAGAGCTTGTTTAGTTTGTAACTACTGTAAAATTTGTCAGTTTTTTAAAGTAGATTAAAAGTTTTTACATTCATTTAGTTTTTGAATGTTACCTAGAATTTATACAGTCCACTTCGAGTAAACATTTTGGTCCAATCGACCCGGATTTGTTGTTAAACCAGCAAATTAGTTCGAAAAGTGCCGGTAGTCACCGGCCATATTTGGAATTCAAGCATCCAGTCAGCTGTTTGAAGACGCCTACGTTGCTAAAGTCCCAGTCCGGAATACAATGGTGTTTTCTTAAGTATAATTGCAACTTGGTCAAGTTGGATGAAGAAGCTGCTGTGGTACAAGTAAGGTCGTTCTATTATTAATTTGATTAATAAAATTATTTTTGTTATTTCTGTGTTGAATGTTGGCAAGTTTGTCTAGTGTTTTATTTATTATTTAAAATGTCTGATTTAAGTAAATTAAAGTTAAAACGCGGCAACATTAAAGGCCAACTTACAAGGCTAAAAACTTATTTTGAATCAGTTGACCCGAACAATATTTCGGAATTGGACGTAAGTCAAGTTCAAATTAGACTAGAAAAGGCTGAGCCTCTTTTTCCCAGTTTGATGAGATTCAAAATGATATTGAGGTAGAGTTGAGTAGTTCTCAACATGAGAATGCTACCAACCTTTTAGAATCAGAATGTAAAGAGCGCTCAGATTTTGAAAATGAATATTTTTCTTTAATAAGTAAAATGAAATTATTAGTTAGTACCAATGATAACCAGGGTAGTCACTCGGGAAATTCTGGTAGGAGTACTAGTGTAGGGTTTACACAGTCTGTGCAGCCTCAAAGGCAATTAATTAAGCTCCCAGATTTAAAGTTACCGAACTTTAACGGTTGTTATGAAAAATGGCTCGAATTTAGAGACACATTTCAAGCCATGGTTCATAATAATACAAATCTAAGCAATGTAGAAAGGTTTTATTATTTAAAGTCATACTTGGAAGGCGAACCGCTCCAAGCTATTGCAAATTTACAGGTTACGAATGATAACTATTCAGTAGCTTGGACACTGCTTACGGACAGATATGAAAATAAACGCCTCATTATTTATAACTATGTCAGAGCTATTTTTGAGTATCCAAGCCTTTTAAAAGAGTCCTATAGTGAACTTAGAAAGTTATATGATTTATTTAACAAAAATTTGCGTTCATTAAATAATTTAGGGCAAAACACTGATCAATGGGATACATTAATAGTTTATTTAATAACAAATAAATTCGATTCGGTAACGCGTAGGGAATGGGAATCTAATCTTATAACGAGTAAAGAATTACCCACATTTGCTGATGTTAATTCGTTTTTAAAGACAAAATGTGAATTATTGGAAAAATTAGAATCAGCGAAAAAAGAGAACAAACCTATTCAGAAATTTGATAAAAATATTAAATGTCATGCTTCGACGACAATAAACAACAAGTTTTCATGTTATTACTGTAAAAAGAATCATTCGATTTACAAATGTTTTTCATTTAAAAAATGGACGTAAAATCCAGAATAGCTGCGGTCGAAAATCTAAAACTTTGTAAAAACTGTTTTAATTCAAATCACATTCAAAATTGCCCAAATACTTCATCTTGTCGACACTGTGGAGAAAAACATAATTCTCTTTTACATTTAGCAAATACTACTGTCGAGACTCAACATAGTAGGCCTAACCCTCCGAACGCCGCAGAGAGTAGTGCAAGTACCGCGTCATCGGTGCCGTCTTTGCGTACAACAGCGGGGCACGTTATGAACGAGAGTGCTACGTTGTCGGTTTTAGCTACGGCACAGGTAAAGGTTTTTGATAGGGATGGTGTGCCGTGTTTGGCAAGAGTGTTGCTTGATCCTGGTTCTCAAAGCAATTTTATAGCTGAAAATTTGGCAAACAAGTTAGGCTTAGAAAAATTCTCTGTTAATTTTGAGGTAATGGGAGTAGGTGAAGCGCTGATGGCTAATGTAAAATCCAAGGTTAAAGTCAAAATTATGTCTAACATAAATGATTATACAGATGATATTTCATGTTTGGTAATTTCGAAAATTACACAAAGTTTACCAGCCGTTTCTTTTGATGTTTCTCGGTGGGACATTCCTGAGGGTTTAAGATTAGCAGATACTTCATTTAATGTACGAGGGGATATCGATATGTTGTTGGGAGTTGACACATTTTATAGAATTTTATTAATGAAACAAATCCGTAAGTCAGGCTTACCTGTTTTGCAAAAAACCAGGTTAGGGTGGATTTTTGGTGGATATTTTAATACCTCCCAGGTTTCGGATAACAAAGTAGTTTCTTGTTTTTCATATGATCAGATCTCAAGTCAGGCAATTGATGATCGTCTTTCTAAGTTTTGGGAAATGGAAGAATGCCATGATAAGTCAACGATTCTTTCAAAATCCGAACAATTTTGTGAAGATCATTTTGTCGAAAATTACAGACGTAATACTGATGGTCGTTTCGTAGTTAAATTTCCATTTAAAGAGAATTTGTCTCAATTAGGTTCCTCAAAGGATGTGGCTATTAAACGTTTAAGTCTTTTAGAAAAACGTTTGAATAAAAACAATATTTTAAAAATGGAATATGTCGACTTTTTAAAGGAATATAAAGAGTTGGGTCACATGACCAAGGTAAGAGATTTTCTTTTAAACTATAATGACCCCGAGCCTTGTTATTATTTGCCCCACCATGCGGTAGTCAAAGAATCAAGTCTCACAACGAAAGTGAGAGTAGTTTTTGATGGTTCCGCGAAGACCGATACAGGTTTGTCCTTGAATGATGTTCAGTATGCGGGTCCAACCATTCAAAATGAGCTTCTAACAATTATTTTGCAATTTCGGATCTATCCTTTTGTTATGAACGCAGATATTTCAAAAATGTATCGCCAAATTCTTATTGACCCAGATGAGCGCCGTTTTCAAAGAATATTATGGAAAAATCCAGATAATTCTGAGGCAGAGATTGAATGCTATGAGTTAAATACAGTCACTTATGGTTGTGCATCATCGCCTTTTCTTGCAGTTAGGTGTCTAAAACAGTTAGCATTAGAATTTCAAAATAAATATCCTGAGGCTTCTGAAACAATTTTAAACTGCTTTTATCTGGATGATCTTTTAGCAGGTGCTTTTTCCATTGAAAAATTGCTCGAACTTCAAAAGGATATTTCATTGATTTTATCTGCTGGAGGCTTCCAACTTCGTAAATGGCTGTCGAATAAACCTGAGCTTCTCTCATTATTCCAAGTTGATAGTAACTTATCGTCAGGTGTTTTGCAAATTGGTGACTCACAGCAAAATAAGACATTGGGTATTTTGTGGAATGCGGTTAAGGATACCATTAATTATTCGATCAAGGAATTTACGTTTGATGATCACATAACAAAAAGACTTATTTTATCAGTTACAAGTCAAATATTTGACCCTTTAGGTCTTTTAGGGCCAATTGTCGTTGTTGCCAAACTTATGTTACAGTTGTTGTGGCAGGAGCACTTGTCTTGGGACGAGTCGGTACCTCCTTATTTCTGTGATAGGTGGGTAATGTTTTGCAAGGATATGCAGATATTGAACCGATTAAATATTCCACGCTTTGTTTTATCTGATAATTTTGAGGTTATACATATTCATGGCTTTGCAGACGCTTCGGAAAAGGCATATGGTGGATGTGTTTATATTGTTAGTTTAACAAAGTCTGGCGAATATATATGTTCAAATCTATTGTTGTCCAAGTCGCGCGTCGCACCCTTAAAGAAAGTAAGCTTACCACGTCTTGAGCTTTGTGCAGCAGTGCTTATGTCCAAGTTGGTTGACAAGGTCAAACGGTCTATAAAGGTAAATGTTGATAAAATATTTTATTGGACAGACTCTTCCATAACGTTATGTTGGATCAAAGGTTGCCCTAGTCGTTGGAAAACTTTTGTGGCAAACAGAGTTACTCAAATTCAAAATTTGACTGATATCAATCATTGGAATTATGTCAAGTCTGAGGAAAATCCAGCCGACTGTCTTTCTAGGGGAACTACAGCAGAATCCTTGTTAAAATCAGATCTATGGTGGAAGGGTCCTACTTCTCTTTTCCTTAATGACAATAACCAGGTGCAAAAAATACCGGAAATCTTAGAAATCATACCTGAAGAGAAAGTTGTTGTTCATTCTGCTACGGTTCAGGATGTTCCAGATTTTGATTTTCACAATTTTTCTTCTTTATTGAAAATGCAGCGGGTTGTTGCTTATTGCATAAGATTTATTCGACGTATTAAGGCCAAGGTTATCTGTACTGGACCATTAACTACATTAGAACTCGCAGACGCATTGAATCATTTAGTTAGAATATCTCAAATGCAGTCATTTCCTAAAGAATATTATGCTTTTTCGCACAATCAACCCATAAAAATTCAAGTAACCTTTTAAGTTTAAATCCATATTTTGACGAAAAGTGATTGATTAGAGTTGGTGGTAGGATTCAAAAGGCAAATGTTTGTGATGAGCAAAAACATCCTCTAATCTTACATAACAAACATTTTTTAGCAAAATTAATTATGCGTCACGAGCATGTTAAACTATTACATTGCGGTCCGCAGCAATTGCTATATGCTGTTCGTCAGCAGTTTTGGCCAATTTCCGGTCGTAGATTGGCAAGATCAATTGTTAAAGGCTGCATTACATGTTTTAAGGCCAAACCTGTCGCGTCTACTTATCTTATGGGTAATTTACCTGAATGTAGGATCTCTGCATCTCAGCCAGTTTTTTCACATACAGGGCTGGATTATGCCGGACCTATAACTATCAAAGACAGAAAAACTAAAAACCCTAAATTCTTAAAGGCATACATATGCATTTTCGTTTGTATGAGTACAAAATGTGTTCATTTAGAGGCCCTCACTGATCTTACCAGTCAGTGTTTTCTTGCAGTGTTTAAACGATTTATTGCCAGACGAGGTAAGCCTTTGCACTGCTACTCCGACAACGGAACTACCTTTGTTAGAGCGAACTCCATTTTATCTCGATTTTTTCATGAACATTCTGATAAAATAACTTCATTATTATTAGAGGAGGGTATAACATGGCACTTTATTCCGTCAAGAGCGCCCAATTTCGGAGGTTTGTGGGAAGCTGGTGTCAAAAGCATGAAATTCCATCTTAAGCGCGTTATAGGTGACACTAGCCTTACTTACGAGGATTTATGCACAGTTTTAACTCAAATAGAAGGGGTTTTAAACTCCAGACCTTTAACTCCGCTATCATCCGACCCTCATGATGTAACGCCACTCACACCAGCACATTTTCTCATGGGAAGACCTTTATCCTTTTTACCTGAGGAAGATTTCACTATCATTCCAGAGAATCGCCTTAAGAAGTTTCAGCATTTGCAGTCAATGGTGCAGCACTTCTGGAAACGCTGGAATAAGGAATACATCTCGGAGATGCAATCTCGTGTCAAGTGGAAGAAGAACTTCCCAAATTTATTAAAAATTGGTAGTTTAGTTATTATAAAAGAGGACAATGTACTCGTCTCCAAATGGAAGTTTGGGCGTATTATTCAGCTCCATCCAGGACCAGACAATATAACGCGGGTGGCAGTGTGATGTGTAGTGACCGATCTATATGTAAACGGTCGATAACAAAATTGTGTGTTCTACCTATTGACTAAATCTTATAATTAAACATTTTAAAAACTCTATTGTTGAAATGATATTTCAAGGCGGGCGGCATGTTCGGGCAAAGCAAAAGACCTGACAACAGCGCGCTTCCCGCGAGCAAAGAAACTTATTGTCGTTCGCTCTCTTCTCCTGTGGCCGTCGCCAAGAGCTTGTTTAGTTTGTAACTACTGTAAAATTTGTCAGTTTTTTAAAGTAGATTAAAAGTTTTTACATTCATTTAGTTTTTGAATGTTACCTAGAATTTATACAGTCCACTTCGAGTAAACAATCACTTTACATGACTTCTATAGTTTCGGTGAACCCCTTGATTCTTCTCGTATTGTATAACGAAACGTCTTCACCGTCTTCTGAGTCTTCAAACCTTGCTTGAATAATGCTCTCTGAACTTGGCGGTAATGTGACATCTGTAGTGACGGCAGACGAGAATAAACAAAAATATAAATTTGAATCGAAAATATTTTGACAAATAAACTATAAAAACCAAATGGGATGTATTTTTGAGTATCACGGTATAATAAGAAAATTTATTGAATGTGACTAGCCATTTTTAATTATAATAAGAATATTAACCCATCCAATTAAAGGAAATTAAAGGAGATTAAAATATTATAAAAATAATTCTAAGTCTCAAACTAGATTTTCTTAAAGTAAATAAAATGGTTAACATAAGATTACTAATTTTAAATTACCTTTTTAAACACTCACCTGAAAAAGAAAAAAAAACTTATTTTATTTTCCAACATAGCCAAGTTTTTAATAATATAATTTTAAGAACAGAAAATTATAAACTAATCGAATATTAAAACTAAAGACCAAAAGCAGGGACAAATTTCCCCGCTAAAAATGGTTACTCATAATCTATGCAACAATTGGGCGAAAAACTGGTAAACAAAATGAACCTTAAATACATCCTTCTTAAGAAACTTGTAATGAATAAAAACTTTCCACTACGCAATTCTCTGTTTGCTATAGGTTCAATGTACAAAACCTATAGTTAAGACGCGAAATCGTGAGTACAAAATTCAATGTATTAAATTTAAATAATTAATATAAACTTGATTCTCGTCCCAACTATAGCTAAAATTTTAAGAATCTAGGTCAAGATAAATCCCCACCGAAATTAGCCACTCCTTCTAAAATTCGTCATGCACCTAGCGTATAAGCGACTTTCCACCTTATGTCCAATATACGTAAGGTTCAATGAGAATTCTCTGGAAGTGGTAACAAAATCATATTTAAACCAAAATTTTCGCGAAAAAATCAAAAAGACATGATATTCAGTGAATTATTAAGTGAAGTAGTGAATTGATAAGTACTTAAAAAGTAAAGTCGGGTATAGTGAAAGAAGAGAAAAGTCCTGAAAAGGCACCGCGACTTATAAACGTGGCTACGGCGGGCCAAAGTAATTAGCGCGAAAGTACCGAGATAAATATGTTCAATTTGTCCAAATGTAAGTGAAGGCACTTAGAAATTAATCTTCTGAAATTAGTTTTTTCTTTTATTTTCACTTAACGCAATGTACAAAAAAAAATTTTTAAACTTTTGATTAAATGTATTTTAAAATTGAGGAAATTATCCTTAGAATTATAATCTTTAGATTTTAAATGAAGTCCATACATATCATTCCTTAGTTAAGATGATTAGTTGAGATAATGGTGGCTCCAATGTTGAATATGAGCTAAATGTAATAATTTAAATTAAAATTAAGGAACAAACCCATGAAAGGGTTAAATGTATGTAAAAACTAAACTTAAAACACAATTCTTATATTAATAAAACTCAAAATTTAACCAAACCACTGTGTTTAAATGTTTGTACGGTAGTACAACAAAACCTGTTAGGGATTTCCCAAAAGATCAATAATTATAAATATATAATGACAATGTTTATAAAATTAAAGGATGATAGTAGCTATATTTTAACCGTCATATTAACTTATTAAATGATAAAGTACCAATAAAAGGGAGTTGGCCTCAGAATATAAACTGGTATACTGGGTGTTTATTTAAGCAGTAAATACAAGTGAGAAAATACAAAATTAGCTCCCTTTCGAGATAAAGTGAACCCCAGGAAATAGTGTTTTGTCCAACACCTTGTATGGGCCAACTTGATAAGGAAAATTTATATTTATACAGGGTGTTCAGGCTACACATCTTCTGCAAGTACCACTTCTCGAATTGTTGTTTCATTACTTTTTGGAAATATCATCACAATTTCCTCATTGTTAGTTCTCAGTACACGTTGTGGAAGGTCTAGTACAAACTTCTGATTTTTCATAATGTCAAGTCCGAGAATAACTTCGTCCACTATATCGGCAACAAACACAACGTGTGTAAATGTTGTTGTTCCTAGGGTAATTCTAGCTTCGTGTATGCCTTGAACTGGTATGACTTCACCATTGGCAGTTTCCAAAATATAATTCTTCTCAGGTCGGAATATTTTGCAGTGGGATATGATGTTTGGCCTCGCGATGGTATGTGTAGAACCATTATCTAGTACCATCTCACATTCTCGACCGCATACATTTCCAGGTACTACCAAGCTGGAGCCATTGTTCTGTAACCGGGATACCCTAATTGTTGTCGTTGATGGTTCTTGGTAACACTTAGCTGGGTCTCGCCCCTTGAACTGGGAGTCTTCTGCACTACTGGAAGAGGCCTGAAAACTGGGGAAATTTCTCTGTATATGCCCCTCTTTACCACACTTTCAACAACGAATGATATTTCTTCTTCTAAATGTAATTCTGTATTTGGATTGCCATCTTTTGGTGGATAGTTTGTTCTTCCAAGTCTTGCCTGAGTTCTGGATGTCCGCTTTGCTGTTTCAAACTGAAGTGCGTAAGCAAGAGCTTCAGAAATTTTCTTAAGCTTGGCCATTCTTAATGCTTGACTCATATCTGGATCATGTAGACCTTCAATAAAACTGCCAACAGCTAGTTCTCGTTTTATTTCTTCCGGGTAGGCTGGATATGACAGGTTAAGTAGATGTAGAATATCTGCTTCATACTCCTGGAGACTTTCGTTGTATTTCTGTCTTCGTCCATGGAGCTGCGCCTTATAGACTTCTTGTAGATGGGTTTCGCCATACCTCATCTCCAGAAACATGACAATGGATTCATAATCGGACAACTTTTCTTCGGGAATGTTTCTTAACACCTCCATGGCTTTTCCTCGAAGAGCAAGTACAAGAGCTCGTGCTCTTTCTGTTGGGCTCCAGTTGTTGCCGTTTGCAGCTGCTTCAAATTGTCTAAGGTACGTAACCCACGGTACCTTTCCGTCAAAAGTTGGTGGTTTCATAACAGTTGCTGGAGTACCACATCCTGAGACTACACCTGTACTGGCAATATTTTTAATTTGCTGCTATAATTGTTGAACTTCCTGTTGCATTTGCTCTTTGACTTGTTGAACTTGATCTTGGACTAGTTGCACTTCACTATGAACCAATTGAACATTCCCCTTTTAGATTTTCTTTGATCTTCACCGTCATCTCTTTTAATTCTTCCTTCATTTCTTCTTGACTGGTTCGAATTTCAAGCTTTATTTCTTCTAAACTGGACTTCATTTCGTTTTTAAAGTCTTCTTGTTTTTCTATCATTAGTTTCATAAGTGCACATATTTCCTCCATAGCTTCAGTCTGCTTTCTTGCTCCTACTGGCATCCAATCTTCGTAACCACTTCGGCTTCCTCGGGTGATCTCGTTCCGCTTCACTTTCTTCGGGTGACTTCATCCCACTTCTGACACCAAATGTTCCGAAACACCTCGTATAAAAACACGCGTCTTCGTTTTTATACCTTTTATTAACAATCGAAGGTAACTATGGTTACAACGACAAAATCTTTACTTGTCAATGTCTCGAAGTTTACAGCACAAAAGTCGAATCTATACTAACTTTATATAATTCTATAAACTAAAAACACTTATTTTTAATGTCTCTAACAATATAAATAAATTTCGTTTCAGATTGAAACAGATTTTAACAAAAAGTATCCTGAAAAAATTGATATCATATATTCAACACTGCCAAAAGTATTTGTTGCTATTAAAAAGGAATTAGAGGAAAGAAAGATAAAAGTTTTGGAAGGAGTAGAATGCAAGGGTAAGAACACATTTTAAAGAAATTAGGTAACAATATTGGGACTATTCCCTTTTTATTGTATCGACCCATGTCCAGAAAATCGAAACGGAACTGTCAAATTTCGTTGATTGCTTGATAGAGTCGGCTGTCTGTTAAAATTTAAATGGGTCAATCAAATTAAATACATTTGACAGTTCCGTTCCGGTTTTCCACACATGGACCGCCACCATGAGGTTTTCCTAGTTCTAATATATTAATATACAGGATGTCTCTAAAGGTCTGTACAAAATGCTCCATAAATTTCTTGGGCCAAAATACAACAATCTAACGCAATTTACCTTAGTCCAAATGTTGACCGTTTGGGAGATACAGGGTGTCAAAGTTTTAATTTTATTTTCGTTATTTTTAAATATTTTCTATAACATTAAACATTTTGTGACCAAATTTGGTATCGGGGGTTTTTAGGGTTGACAATCGAAAGCTGCCGATATTTTTCCCATAAAATGTAGAGGGAGCCACCTGCACTTTGCTTTTTTTAAATACCATAACTTTTGGATACAAAAATTATAGGAGAAAAAAAATGTTTTATTAAAGTCATATTATACCAAGGCACCAAAAAGTTATGGTATTTTAAAAAAGCAAAGAACTGCAGGTGGCTCCCTCTACATTTTAGGGGAAAATATGAGCAGCTTTCGATTCCCAACCCTAAAGAACCTCCCAATACCAAATTTGGTCAAAAATGTTTAATGTTAAAGAAAATATTTAAAAATAACCAAAATAAAATTAAAACTTTGACACCCTATATCTCCCAAACAGTCAACTTTTGGACAAAGGTAAATTGCGTTAGATCGTTATATTTTGGCTCAAGGAATTTGTGGTAGCTTTTTGTACAGACCTTTAGAGACACCCTGTATAGGACACATGGTAAAGAATATTGTTGTCAAATTTCTAATGAAAATTTACTTTAAAATCGTTTACCGACGTTTCGCCATCGATTGCACGAGGCATCTTCACACTAAATTCCAATTCTCGCAGAGTAAAGATCCCTGAAGATGCCTTGTGCAATCGATGGCGAAACGTCGGCAAACAATTTTAATTTCACGCGGTCCAAACCCAAGAACCAAGATTTCTCAGTTGACCAAGGTCGTGAAAACTTCCGTTCTATGATAAAATTTACTTTATTTACACTGTGGTTGTGTACTCTATCTAAATCTGCTTAACACATTTGACCAATTGCTCTATATATACACGTTATCATAAAAAATCACGAGAAATTGCAAGATTAGAAACTGAATATATCTTTAAAAACAACTCGGATCACTAGAGTATTATGATGAAAAGTGTTTTTGCTGTATTCCAAGTATTTTTTTAAATTTATTTTTCAGATTCCATACTGCAAATAATATTATCACTGCCTTATTTGTTTAACCCTATAACCCTTAAAAGGTCCCGAAAAGGTTACAATTGGAGGCTTACTAGGACTGAGATTGCTGAAAGTTTTTTTGCACATTTTAAGGTAATCATACTAGATTCTTAGCAAACATTTTTTATTATTTCACTTTCCATATTTTTATATTATCTACCGGGTGATCTAAAGGCGTAGAAAATTATGGGGAGTTAAAAAATATATTAACCTTGACAGAATTATAGTAATCATTATATCAGACTTTAAATTTACTTTAAGTGACCTTTAACTTGCTGGATACAGCAATTATTCATATAAATAATTTGCTTATTTCTTAAAATTATACCTAAATATGAAAGTTTAATTGATTTAATTATCAAGAATTACCAATGTTTTTTAAATTTTCAGCCACTATTTCTCTGAATATTTCCAAATTTTATTTTTTTTTCTGTAAAATGTATATTAAGCATTTTAGCTTAATCAGTTGCCTAAATAAAATTGAAAATCTAGAAGGTGCAACCTATTAGAAAAAAACGATTTACAATGAAAAATGGAAAATTGGTAACAGTTAATAAAACATTTTTATTGAATATTTCTCTACATCTGTTTTTAAATTATTTCAGGTTCAATTCAATTGGTTCACCTAAAAGTTTTATTTAACCCAACCTCCATGGGGTTAACACCTTAATAGGGGATAAAACACTGAATTATTTAAGGTGCTGATGACCGCGTTTTTAAACCTACTTAAAACTGTGGCCTTGTTTACTAACTAGTGATTAATTTTTGTTTTCAGAATTTCGATGAAATAGATGACAAAATAACAACTAGAAAGAAACGACTGGAAGAATATAATTTAACCTTACAGCCCTTTGTTGGAATCATAGGGGAGTTGGAGGACCCAGTGTATTATATTATTATTGACAGCGAAATTAAATATCGAGTTGACACAGCAATAAGAACACTTGAACTTACATTCAAGCTGTTTCATGCATTCGATGTTGATTTTCCATCTGAGTCTGAGCATATTTGGCTGTTCCTAGAAGAGATGGTATTTGGAATGAAAAATAAGAAAAACATTCCTCCACCGCTTCTGTCATTGCAGATATAAAGTATTATTTGGATTCTGAGTAAGAATATCTTCGATTACATGCTTAATTTCTGCAAGTTAATGTTGGTAATTAGTTCACCATATTTAAGCACTTTATATAATTGTCAATATGAATTGCAGTTTCTGCAAAACTTCATACTTTAAAATTAATGCTTTAATCACCCATCTGAAAATAATCCACCAGTGTCACGAAAAAAGCATTTTTGAATGTGGACAGGAAAATTGTAACCGAAAGTTTCCTACACTTAATTCTTTTCGCAAACATTTGAAAGCACATGAACGCAAACATTTATCAGTAAATTGTCTTGAAAGTACTCCTATTACAAAAATTGTTAATTCTAACTTTTTGCCTCAACAAAATGATCCACTATGTTTAGCTAACAGCTGTGAACATTTAGATAAAACCGATTTGAGAACACAATTATTTGAAAACTTTAAAAGTCAGTTAAGCAAAAATAATGTTTTATTCTTTAGTAAATTGTATTCAGAATCAACCATAAGACGAAAAGATATTCAAATGATTGTTAATGGGATTCAAGAGCTTCTCAATTTACCCTTGAATTTATTTATAGAATACTTAGTTAATAGAGACATTTTGTACCCCTTATTTTGCAATTCCGTTGTGGTTAACGTTATTCTGAGATTGCGCAGTAACGCAAACATGATCCGTTATCGTTATTAACCATAACAGACTCCTTTAATTACGGATGAATACCGAAGAGCTTATCGTTATCGTTATCGTTATTGTTAAACTGCGTGGTTGCCGGATTGTAGAAATTTTAATATCAATTATTTAAAAGGTTAAAATTTTAATGCTGTATTAATTAAAATATCATTTATACCTAGGCTCTAATTAGCGAAAAATCTATAGCAGTAATAAAAATCAAATAGTGTTAAGAAATTAAAACGGACTTGCACTTTTACGGATATTCTAAATGAGTAATTAATTTAGATGTTACAATCTAGCACACTTGCTTTTTATTCTACTACCAAACCTAACCTTACTTTTTGTGTTTTGCTTATACTGTATTGTTTGCATCTATTTTAAAAAACGAAATCAACAGAAGTGTTTGCATATATTTAAATATAAATTTATATCTTATGACGAAAAATACAGATTTTTCGTTAACTTTAAAATGGGTGAACCACAGGCAAAAAAAAGGTTATGTGTCGAAAGCGCAGACGCAAGATATATTTCTTAAAAGAGGCTGCAAAATATCTGTCTAAAACTGCTGCCGTAATCGTTATGTTTAATAACGATAACCATAAGGAGGCCAAAAAACGTCTGTTATTTTAAGAGGTGCAAAATGTCTCTAATCATTTAGTAACCTATCAACCGATGATAAATTTCACATACGAAAGTACTTTGATGAGTTTCAAAGTATTTTTGAAACATTTGGCAGCGAATACTTAAGATTCCAATTTCTTGAAAAAGCAGGCTTATATATTCGTCCGGTTGAATTTTTACTTGGGCAGCGTTTAGAAAAAAAACTGGACTAGCTCCTATACCAAGGAACTATACTGGTCAGTACATATCTTTAACCACTCTTTTAAAAAAGTTTTTAAAATTACCCAATGTTTTAAACGATACTTTAGAATACGTTAACGAACTAAAATATAAAACACGTGTATACAATATTGTGCAAACTAATTTCTGGAAGGAGAAAACATCACATTTCAGTAGAGATGATATCGTGTTTTCTTTATTTATTTATTATGATGACTATGAAAGTGGAAATCCCCTAGGTTCCCACGCAGGAATTCACAAAATTGGGGCCGTCTATTATTCAATTCCTTGCTTGCCTCCAAATTTTCAAGCTCGATTGGAAAATATTTTTATAGCTCTTCTATTTCACTCATCTGATTTAAAATATTTTGGAGAAAAAATAGATTTTTCGAAATTTGTAGAAGAGCTAAATGAGCTTAAACAAAATGGTATTTTATTAAATTTAGTACCTGGAAAACAGATACGAGTATTCTTTTGTGTTGCGTTATTTTTAGGAGATAATCTTGGACTTAATTCTTTACTAGCGTTTCAAGAATCTTTTATCGCTACTTCGTTTTGCAGATTCTGCAAGTGCTTACGTCCTGAAACGAAAAAACTGTGTTATCACGTAACCTCATTATTAAGAAATAAAACTAATTATCAGGAAGATTTGATATTTGACAATAGTTCCATAACGGGCATAAAACGTTTATCATCATTAAATAATATCAACCTCTTTCATGTTACTGAAAATTACAGTGTTGATATTGCTCATGATTTTTTGAAAGTGTTGCTGTTTTAGTTATGGGTCATTTACTTTATCAGCTCATTATTGTTGATAACCTATTAGAATTGGAAACTCTAAATAACAAAATAAGGTTTTTGATTTTGACAATTCTAACAGGCCTCCAGTTATTACAATTGACAATTTAAAAAATAAAATAATTAAAATGTCTGCTGCCGAAATGAAGTCATTTGTTCTTAATGCTGGATTACTATTTGGTTTTCAAATTCCAAAAGGTAACAAATATTGGAAAATATACATACTCCTAAGAAAAATTCTAGAAATAATTTTGAAACCTTATGTTTTACCTGACATGTGTAATAAATTGGGCATCCTAATTCACCAACATCACTCTCTATTTATTGATCTCCTTAGGCCGTTGACACCTAAATTTCACATAATGACGCACTATCCCTTTTATATGAAAAAATTTGGACCTTTAGTTAGACTTATGACGCTTAGATTTGAGTCAAAGCACCGTATTTCCAAATTGGCTGCAAATGTTGTATGCTCCAGAGTAAATATCACACGAACTTTGGCAATAAAACATCAGTTGCAATTGGTTTCTCGCTTTACATCAGGGAATGGTTTTGTTAACAAAGTAATATTTTCTTATACCAAAAACAAAAACAAGACATTAAGTTTTGTTTTTCCTAATTTAATAAATGTTTTAAATCCTCTTGTTGATCCCAGATTGTCTTCCTTTCATGAAAATATCTCTGAGATATACAAGTTTGTATTTAACAACAATGTATTTGGAGAAAAAACTGTGATTTTAATAAAAGACACAAATCCTCCAATCTTTGGCTGTATTCAGACTATGATACTTAATTCAAATGAGGAAATTTGTATTGTTTATAATGTTATGAAGGTGATAGGATTTGACGAGCATATATTTGCTTTTGAAGTAGGTTATACTAAAAATATGGATTATGTATTATTTTCAGACCTGTGCAACTACAAAACATACTGCATACATAAGCGAAATAATACACTTTATGTTAATATTACTTATTAGCCAATCTTAGTTCTTTTTAAATGGAGTTGTAAAGATTTCTACAACTACCTACTTTGTCATAAGAATAATACTTTAATAATGTATTTGTCAGTATTTTTTTTATTGTAATGGTGGCTCACATCCATTAACTTACAGTAATCTAGCTTAAAAAATGTATGTATATGTGTATGTGTAAGTATATAAAATATGAGATTTGGATTTATCGTATATAGAATTAAGGACGAATAAATGTTGTATTTTGTGTGTTTATGTTACCGTCAAAAACCGAAATTAGTGAATGGAAAAATAACTCTGAATAAACAGTCACTAAAATTATCCACTTTGGTGGGTTCTGATTAAAACTATTATTTTTATTAGGTTTATTAGTTCCATTTTTCTGTTTAGTTTTAATCAGAAAGCCTTAAAATGGTTAGTTTTGGTTAATACTCTTTCAGTTTTTTCTTATTAACGCCAATAACCGGAAATGATATTCGCACCAATTTCAGTTTTTCACGGTAACATACATTAGATAGGATTATTAATAACTCATTTAAATATAGGGGTATTTCATTAAGGGTGGATAGGTAGCATATCTCGGAAAGTAATGGACGTAGGATATTAGGAAAAAAATTCTCTCGAAATTATTTTTAAGTTCCTCACTATACCTCTAGGGGCGTAACAGCCATAGTCGTGTATAAAAATACATTTTTCTTGGAAATAACCCAGTAAAAGCAAGAAAAAAATATTACCACGGTATCCCTAATAAAATTCTACATTATTTTGGTTTATCACCTATCTTTGTAGGTCGTAAAATAAGGGCTGTAGAAAAGAGCGAACTATACTGGATGATTTCCAAGAAAAATGTATTTTTATACACGACTATGGCTGCTTCGCCCAATAGCGGTATAGTAAGAAACTTAAAATAATTTCCAGCGGTTTCTCTTAGTCGAATTTCTTAAGAGAATTTTTTTCCTAATATCCTACGACCATTACTTTTCGAGATGTGTTACCTATCCACCCTTAATGAAATAAACTGTACTTAGTAAAAATGTTATTTTAGGTTTACTGAGCTTTTATAATATGTGATGTAAAGTATAGCTAAAATAAATTTGATACATTTTAGGAATAATGTTTTTGTAATCGAAATATGTTAACTCTACTTGTGACTCAACTTTATTTCTAACATATAACTACTGGAACTGTTTTCTAATAAATCTAAAAAATATTTCAAAGATGTTTTATTTTCAATCCAAAATTAACACAATTTCATATTGCATTTCACTTTTTGTTGATAAGTTTTTTTTACTGATATAATTGAATTTTGTATAAATGTAGGTATTCAAGATTGACCAGTTATCCAAATGATTCCTTGTACAATCGTCATAAAAACGTTGGATAATAATATTGATGCTTATTATACAGAGAATGTGAACGCACAGGGTCAATTATACGAAATTTAGAAGCGGCGGCATGCACATAATAGGGTGATGAATTTCTATGTCTTTTTTTTTTTAATTTTGGATATATTTTAGGGATTTTATTTTTAAACAATTCTCTTGTATACGCCAAGTAAAAGCTTTATAAGTTAAATTTATGACCTAAAAGTTTATAGCACCCAAACTATAATTCTTAAAAAAAATCCTGAGGAAATTTGTTCTAAATAAATTATATCTCTACAACAAATCCAATATATTAAAAAAAAACATATAAACCCAAAATCCTTTTAATGTGCTCCGTCTTTAATTTGATTTTTTAAATAAAAATGTTTAGTAGTGTCAACTAAAGCGGTTTTTAGAAACAACTAAATAATTTAGTTACTATAACTATAATAGTAATACCTCTTAATAATTAAATTAATTGCCATAACTTAGATCATAATTAGAAACAATTAAATTACATTTTAGGAGCTAATACATTAATTTAATGGTCAGAAATCGTCGATCATTTGCAACAAATAAACATCTTAGTTAAGGTTACTAAAATATTTAGTTACAGTGAATAATGGTTAGTATCATTACTAATTTTCGGTCCGTCCAACTAAATCGCTTATTTATGGCTACTAATCATTTTCAGCAAATCGAATTTACTTGTTGTAACTAAGTAGCGTAATTGTCCCCTATTCTAATAAAAAAGTTGCTGTGGTAACTAAATTTTTAGTAATGGCTACAAATTATTTTCCTCAGTGTAGTGTTTTCAACTAGAGTTATTTATTCCACCTCAAACACCACAGCAATAAATTACGAGTTTGGCATCGAGTTAAAGTCAGTTTTGCGAGATAAATCCGTATCGGCAACTAGTAAGAGGACCGGTTTTCGATAGTGTGTGCGAAATAGAGAAAAACGCAACGTTGGAGACAGCAGTCAAGAAGGTCTGGAGAAAGAAAATTCCAGAGTTGACCAAAATGGAGGAAGAAATCTCAGAAGTATCAACCACGCAGGCGTTGGCTGTGACGAAACCGATGACGACGAAAATGGCGTTTTCAGCGTGCGACGTCGGAGGAAGTTCCAAAACCGTCCGAGAGGGGATTGGAAACGTCAAGTTAGCAACAATGACTCCACGTCACCAGGGAGGCGTAACCAAGATTTTGACAGACAAGCAACGAAACTTGGAGGTTATGGTCAACCAAAACAATGCAAATGCTGTGGCGGAAACCAACATCTCAAAAGATTTTGCAAGTTTAAAAATGCATACTGCAGGGCATGTGGTTGATTCTCCAGAAAGTGGGAAATTTCATGTAACCTATATTAAATACAAAAACTTTTTACTATCTGCTGTAAACTTTTTGCGCCAGATGTGGAGGAAAATGTGCTCTTTTGGAAAACTCATAAAGCAAATTAATTAAAAAATTGGAAATTTAAAAAAAAAGAAATAGTTAGTGTAAATTTACCACTCCATGGTCTGTAACCAACTCTAGTTTTAATCGCACAGTAATTTAAAATACATTTTAAAGTTGTTCAAATTAGGCGGTTTCTATTTTTTTATTATCTCTGATGGTTAAATGAATATGTCAATATCAAAAAATAAAAATTTGTTAATTGTTGTATTTAAAAAATTACCAATTGACGTGTAACCACATAGTGCTTCCGCTCCATGGACATGGCTTATTTATGAAAATTCTCAGAAGAGGCCGCCGCTTTTGTAAAACATACTTGACAGGGATAAAGAAGAACATTTGATTTTACAAGACGTTCATAGACGAAGGTGGTTTTAGATGTCAATTTTGCAAAATTTAGGTGCAAAGTGAAAAAAACAGGTGCGTATTTTTATAAAATTTCTTCTCCATGTTGAGTATAACACATGTTTTAAAAGCATTTAATAAAATGTTTGGTTTTTTGTTTAACATAGTTGAAAACAGTAAAATTGATATATGAAAAAAGTGAGGTTAGGATTAAACACAGAGAAGTTAACTGAAAAATTGTTAGAAATTTACTACTCCATGGTCTTCTACTCCATGTACTACTATGTCCATGGAGTAGAAGTTTTGTCCATGGAGTAAAAAACATTTAAGAGTTTTGTTTTAAATGTTGTTTTTATTATAGGTAAACATCATGGCAAAAACGCGAAAAACCTCTGATATAAATAAATCAAACAACAATAAAACGAAGAGTTCTGAAAAGCGGAGAAAACAAAAAAGGGAAGCAGGAGAAGAGACAGAATCAAACAAAATCCTCATCTGTACGAAGCAGCAAAAAAGAAGAACGTGAAAGGTATCACAAAAGGAAGGCTAGCGGCAAGATTAAAACTATAAAGGATCTAAAAGAACGAGATCAGCAAGCACTTAGAAAGCATTGGAGAGCACATTACCAGAAAAAAAAAGACAAAAAATACGCAAAGACGGTATAATACACCCGCAACACCTCCATCAACTCCAGTTGGTACCCCATCTGGAAGGAGTTTAGAAGGAAGAAGAAGGGTGCTACGAAAGCGGTCAAAAACAGTAAGAAGGCTGAAACAAGCGAAAAATGAAATAGTGAAGCTTAAGAAAAAGTTGTTACATACAAAGTAAAAATATGTAGACTACGTCAAAGCTTAAAAAAGTCTAGAAAAGAGTCACCAAAAATGTAGTAGAAAAACTGACAAGTGAGCAAAAAGTTAGTTCTGATGTAAAATAGCATTTAATTATGGGTGAAGTTTTAAAACATCAGATTCAAGAAAACTTTCGCCGATGCAGCAACGTAATAGACAAAAAAGGTTTGTGAAAAACATATCAGGAAAAATAACAAAAAGATATCGCTTCAATACGCAAATAAAAAACTCTTAAAAACTAAGATATCAGGCGGGTTAGAAAGACGTAACAACAGAAACAGATGTTTTGTTGGGGAAACAATCAAAAAATTTTACGAACGGGATGACAACAGTAGAATGTGCCCAGGCAAACGGGACACTGTCACCAAAAAAAAATTAAAAAACAGAAGAGATTCATAACAAGCTCCCTGAAATCATTGCACACCAAATTTATTTCTGAAAATTTTACATTTAAAATTAGCTATGCAGCTTTTTGTAAATTAAGACCTTTCTGGGTTGTCATCCCAACAGTTGAAAACAGAGAAACATGTCTTTGTGTAACCCATGAAAATATGGCCTTGTTAGTAACCAAGCTAAAACTGCTTCAGATCACTAATGGTGGTACTCCGGATGATGTGTGTAAATCTATTTGTTGTGATCCTCAAACTATTGCTTGCTTGGAAAGATCATGTGCAACGTGCAAAAATAGAATTCTGCATTTTAATGAATACGTAGAAAACGAATTATCATGCTATAAAAAATGGGAAAGTAAGAATGTGACTATCTATGTAAAAGGAGAAGAAAAAAATTGCAAAAAGATGATTAAAGGCGACATCACATGCACCAAAGGAGAAATGGTAAATTGTTTAGTCCAGTCATTACCTAAATACATGAGACATATTTCTAACATGAAACATCAATTTTCTACCATTGAATTCTTCAAACAAAATTTATGCGAAAATACAGACGCGTTAATACACGTCGATTTCTCAGAAAATTATACCTGCAAGTATTATCGAGAAGTACAAAGCGCCCATTTTGGCGGGTCAAAACCCCAAATATCAATGCACACTGTGGTGTGGTATCGTGTGGTAAATGGACAACTAAAGCCACAGCCATTCTGTAGTATTTCCGAAAATCTTCGTCACGACCCTGCTGCAATTTTAGCTCATTTGCTTCCGTTAGCAGCATCCATTAAGAATGAAATGTTGTCGTTAAAAAAGGTACATTTTTGTAGTGACGGGCCTAGTACCCAATATAAAAACAAAAAATTGTTTTACTTTTTGGGAACTTGTCTTGCTGAAATGCTAGGTGTAGATGAAATTTATTGGAATTACTTCGAAAGTGGCCATGGAAAAGGCCCGGTCGATGGAGTGGGTGGCACTTTAAAAAGAACCGCCGACCGACTAGTAGCTTATGGGATGGACATCTGTAATTTTGAAACCCTTTTGAATAATTTAAGACAGTCATGCCCTGGAGTGCAGATTGAATCAATAATTGAGGATGCAGGCGACTGGAAAGCACCTTGGCTTTTATTGCTAAAACCGATTTGTAACGATCTTTGAGCTTTTGAAAACGTTTCTTTTTGAGCTTGATTAGAAGTTAATTATTTTATTTTGTTTTTGAATATCTTTTTTAGTTGTTGTATTTTCTTTGTGTAAATAATAAATAAGTTTAAGTGTAAATAAATATTAGATTTTAAGTAAAGTAAAATAAACATTAGTTAAGCTCGGAAGAGCAAATTAACTTTGGCCCTTCAGGCAAGAACAAACGCGAACTAGCATTAAAGCACAGGGTGTGGAAAAGTGGGGTTGTAGGGCAGTTTACATCTAGTAACATTTTGTCAAACTTTATTCTTGTGAACTGAAACTTAACATTAAAAAATAAAAACACCAAAAAAATCGAAGCAAACGTTTTCTTTAAAAATGATGGAAACCTTTACAACCACACTTTCTTTTCAGGGCGCTGGTCCGAAAAGGGACTCACCGGTCCTCGGCATTGCGGCACCTTACGGAAGCTGCTCTGCCGAGGCACCTGCCGTTCCGGCACCCCCAACAACTTTAGAAATAACCACCACCCAGGGACGACCAGCACTGGCCAGGAAGGCAAAGGCAAAAACCCTAAAAAGGCGGGAACAGCGGAAAAAGCAAAGGGCTAAGGGTGCCGCTCAGCCTTTGCCTATTCTGGACGGGGCTGGCCGCTCCTGTTATTTCACAGCGGAAGGTGCTAGGGCCTTCCGCGCCGGAACACTTAACAAAACTGGGGCAAACATAGCAGGGTCGGGGAAGGGTGTGTTTAACATCCCATTAAAATTCAGGGATTCAAATGCAAGGGCCGAAACTTGTGCCAGGGCTCAGGGGGTTCGTCCTCTAACCGCCCACACAAAAACCGCCCGTCTAGCACGTCAGCATTTTCCAGGAAAAAGGAAAATGAAGCGCCGTGCGCTGGGAAGTCGCGCGTGATACAGCATGTATTTTTGAAGGGGTGTTACGGGGATGCTGACGCGCTGCGGGGGTCAACGGGGGTGGGTTTGATAGAGGGTAGAAGTCGACTGTCGGGCAGCACCGCCCACCGACCTTGCGTCGTGGGAAACAACTACCCAGGGCGAGAAAATTGGGGATGGATTGGGATTTGGACGTGTCCACTCGTGACGTCGTCCCGCTGGGCGACTCATCCAATTTCAGATCTGGGCGGGGATAGCCACGGAGGTGAAACTTTCGAACTGTAATTATGTTACTGACTTTACCTTGCCGGCTGCATTCAAACGTAACGCATTGAAGACGCTTGAGGAGCGTCGCGCTGAGCGCGATCGGGCGAAGCGGGCGGCGTTTCGGGGTGGTGACACTATAAGGGCGCAAATTAACCTTGAGAAACGCGAGGAATTACGGGCACGGGCGCGGAGCGGAACGCTCATCGGGACCATCGAGCGTCAAACGCGTCAGAACAGAAAAGATAAACACGAGGACGGAGCTAGCCGAGGGCACGGTGGATAGCGGGTTAGACCGCCCACTTCATGGCGCCCAACGTAGGGCGTCTGCGCGGCGTCGGACGCGGCCACGCAGGTCTGGGTTGGTCCAGACGGACCCGGAAAAACAGCAGGGAAAGCGCGTCGCAAACAGATGAAAATATGACTAAGTTGCACAACATGCAACACCTAGAGATTACAGTTTGGGCGGGGGCACAGTTAATAGCCAATGAAGAGGTCATTGCAAGGCTGGGGGTATCGCCAGCGATAATAATGGAAACCATCGAAGACTGCATGAGGCAACAGAACATCGATCATGTCACCGCCGATTTAATCGAGAAGGTGCTAACTGAAAAAGCAGCGGGGAAGGCATTCAGGCCGTTTTCTACGTATGCAGGGCGGCTGTTTATGAAAAACAAAGAGGATGAAAGTAAAGTACAACTATGGGTACCTACGAGGTACAGGACAAAACTAGTCAAAAAATACATGGAAATGGTCATCTAAGAACTGATATTGTAAAGGAGCTAATGGCAATAGTCTTCGGTTGGCCAAAAATGGAAAAGAATATAGAGGAGATAATAGGCAAATGTGCATTTTGCAATAAGATGGAAATGGTGGGCGGCAAGGTCGTCGAATGCGTAAGGCCTTTCGAGTTGATTCAACTGGCGTGGATAGAAGGGATGAAGCGAACGAGGGAGGGATTTTCGGCCGCGTTGGCGTTCCGGGACGTCTATAGCGGGTGGCTCGGGTGCACGGAGGTGTGCACGCCCAGCACCACGGTAATTAGGAGGTTCCTAGAGCGGGAGATAGACGGGTTCGGGGGTCAGCCGGCAGTGATCATTGTTGATCAAACCTTCTTGAAACGCCAGGGTTTGATAAGGGAGGTCTTTCCGCGGACGGCGATCGTGTCGCGGTACGAACATCTTCCGGGGGAGATTGGACCTCCTTCGGCCAACTGAAGCTAGAGTTAGAAGAAGCAGACCGAGAATGGGTTACCAAGTTACCGAAAATCATAAAAAGGCTGAGAAATACACCGATGCCGGTCACCAATAAAACACCGGCCAGCCTCATGCTATGTCACGAACCGCACCCAGAACCCCTGATTACGCCCCTGACCAAACTGTTACCTCAAATTAGTAGGGAGTAAGAATAAACAAAGTGTAATAAACCAGGTTGTAAAGTCAATTGTTGACTTAGGTTAAGAATATCAGAATTGTAAAGAACCCCACTTTTCAACACAATTTATTTTAAATTTTCAATTTTTTTTTCATCACAAGGAAAGAACTGACGATTCGCCTTTTTTCTCGGGCACGCTTTGGTACCCAGTTTTGGATACCAAAGTGCGCCCTAGGAGGGGTGGTATTTTGGAATCGTCAGTCAGTTCTTTTCGGACAGGCGACTGGAAAGCACCTTGGCTTTTATTGCTAAACCGATTTGTAACTATCTTTGAGCTTTTGAGAACGTTTCTTTTTGAACTCTTGATTAGAAGTTAATTGTTTTATTTTGTTTTGAATATCTTTTTTAGTTGTTGTATTTTCTTTGTGTAAATAATAAATAAGTTTAAGTGTAAATAAATATTAGATTTTAAGTAAAGTAAAATTAACATTAGTTAAGCTCGGAAGAGCAAACAACTTTGGCCCTTCAGGCAAGAAAAACGCGAACTAGCATTAAAGCAAGGGTGTGGAAAAGTGGGGTTGTAGGGCAGTTTACATCTAGTAACATTTTGTCAATCTTTATTCTTGTGAACTGAAACTTAACATTAAAAATAAAAAACCAAAAAATCGAAGCAAACGTTTTCTTTAAAAAAATGATGGAAACCTTTACAACCACACTTTCTTTTCAGGGCGCTGGTCCGAAAAGGGACTCACCGGTCCTCGGCATTGCGGCACCTTACGGAAGCTGCTCTGCCGAGGCACCTGCCGTTCCGGCACCCCCAACAACATTAGAAATAACCACCACCCAGGGACGACCAGCACTGGCCAGGAAGGCAAGGACAAAAACCCTAAAAGGCGGGAACAGCGGAAAAAGCAAAGGGCTAAGGGTGCCGCTCAGCCTTTGCCTATTCTGGACGGGGCTGGCCGCTCCTGTTATTTCACTGCGGAAGGTGCTAGGGCCTTCCGCGCCGGAACGCTTAACAAAACTGGGGCAAACATAGCAGGGTCGGGGAAGGGTGTGTTTAACATCCCATTAAAAATCGGGGATTCAAATGCAAGGGCCGAAACTTGTGCCAGGGCCCAGGGGGTTCGTCCTCTAACCGCCCACACAAAAACCGCCCGTCTAACACGTCAGCATTTTCCAGGAAAAAGGAAAATGAGGCGCCGTGCGCTAAGAAGTCGCGCGTGATACAGCGTATCTTTGGAAGGGGTTTTACGGGGATGCCGACGCGCTGCGGGGGTCAACGGGGGTGGGTTTGATAGGGGAAGAAGTCGACTGTCGGGCAGCACCGCCCACCGACCTTGCGTCGTGGAAAACAACTACCCAGGGCGAGGAAACTGGGGATGGATTGGGATTTGACGTGTCCACTCGTGACGTCGTCCCGCTCGGCGAATCATCCAATTTTGATCTGGGCAGGGGTAGCCACGAAGGCGAAATTTTCAACTGTAATTACGTTACTGATTTTACCCTGCCGGCTGCATTTAAACGTAATGCATTGAAGACGCTTGAGGAGCGTCGCGCTGAGCGCGATCGGGCGAAGCGGGCGGCGTTTCGGGGTGGTGGCAATACAAGGGCGCATATAAACATTGAAAAACGCGAGGAGTTACGGGCGCGGGCGCGAAACGGAACGCTCACGGGACCATCGAGCGTCAAACGCGTCAGAATAGATAAAGATAAACACGGGGACGGAGCTAGCCGAGGGCACGGTGGGAAGCGGGTTAGGATATTAATAACTATGATAAAACTTTGCCCTCTAATTTAAAAACGCTTAAGGGTACTATGAAAGTGCACCAGTTATGCTGGAGCAAAAATAGACCAGAATATGTTGCTGTTCGTCGTCTAAGCTGCATTGAATGTCCAGCTGAAAAATTATGTAATCATTTTGGTATGGGTGATTTCCAAATCAACAATCAACCAAAGATTCACAGCAAACCTGACTACGTAGACTTTTATTTGTCAGATTCAGAAGGAGAAGAAAAGCCAAACACTCATAGGAAACTTAACTATTCGGATGTTTATTCCTTAGATTCAGAAGATAATCTTCCATTATCGACTTATTTACCTAAAAACTCTGAAGCTTTTAAAAAAGATGATTTTGTCTTAGTCGAGTGGCCAGAATTATCTAAAGTTCATTATATTGCTCAAGTATTAAGTACTACTGATGGCGGTTACGACCTTCAATTTATGAGGCGAATAAGCTCAAAAAAGTTTAATCTGGTTTTTATTTGGCCTGAAACTCAGGACCAGTTAATCGTGAAAGAGAAATCAATTCTTAAAAAGCTGTCTAAACCTCAAAATTTACGAAGAGATAAGTTTGTTTTTGAATCCGAAGATTTTTGTTACATATTAATCTTAAATAAGCCATTTTTTAGATTTTGATGTTACCTTAAATATGTTTATTTAGTATTATCACATGACAGACTTTTGTTTATTAAAACTTAAAGTTTTCTTTAAATTTAAATGTTACTAATATTTTTAAAGAAAGTTCGTTTTAGTTTGTAGATATTTTCAGAAAAAAGTTAGTTTTTTTTTGTAGGTACCTATTTAAGTACTATAAATAATACCTAAATTACCGGAAGTTGCATTTTATAAAAATACTTTTTGTATATCATACATAAAAATGTTTTCTTTTTAAATAAAAAATGGATAGTAATACTTTTATTTGTGTTTTATTTCTCCTCCGAGGACAAAATATTTTCCATTCCATGGACAGACCATTAAAATATTTGTAGAAAAATATGAAATACTTGGTTTGGCAATTAAACATTTTCTAGAGAAGTTTGCTGCTGGTAAAACTGTTTTTATGGAGAAAAAGGTAAATAAATTAGTTAAAAAAAGTAAAAAAGCAAATTATTTCCACTCCATGGGCACAAAGCTCTTCTCCATGCCAGAGAAATTAGTATTTTATTAAATTTTTCAAAAAATACTATATTTTTTGTTTGGTCCGTTTTAGGTGTGTTTTTACTTGCAACAATAAATCTATTTTTCAAATAAAAATAAAAGTAGAAAAAGATTTTTCTTAATTTTTAAAAATTAAAAATTCTGGAGAATTAACCATGTGGAGAAAAAGGACACATCAGAAAAGTTTGTAAAATAAATAATAAAAATGTAAATTACACAGGACAAAGGTATGAAAATTTTTCTGATTCCATTAGTGACGAGAATCAATCCCTTAGTGAAAAAAATCTTTATTCTTTGAGAAAAAATTTAAATAATGACAATCCTTTCTCAATCGATGTGCAAATAAACAATAAAACTTTTAAAATGGACATTGACTCCGGCAGTGCCGTTTCTTGTCTAAGTAGTAGGGTTTACAAAAACATTTTAGAAATCAAACTTTGTTAAAAGATAATATCATACTAAACTTTTATAGTGGTGATAGCATATCACCAAAAGGATACTTTTAACATTTGTAACTTATAAAAACAAAACAAAACAGATTACATTTTTTGTTGTAGAAAATGCGGGTCCTAACTTATTAGGGCGTGATTGGTTTTAGGCTATGGATATTAAAATCGAATTGAATAACAGTATACAACTAGACAAAGATGTTTTGGATTTGATAAAAAAGTATCCTTCTGTCTTTTCAGACAAAATTGGTTGTTTTAAATATGCAAAAGTGTCTATCGATTTAAAGTCTAATGCAACCCCTGTTCTTTTTAAGCCTACCCCCTCACACTCGCTTACCAACCCCTAGTGGAAAAGGAACTGGAAAAGCTGGTACATTTCGCATTATTTCTGTAAGATAGGCAACACATGTTACATTTAGATTTAAGACGTTGCAAATAGTTTTGGCAACAATGTTATATCAAGGTTGGTGGCACTGTAGTAGTTTACACTGTTTACAGTTGCCGGGTGACGTCCAAGATGTTAACCTTCTAGTATTTAGTGATGTTAACTAATTAACAGTTTTGTGCTAATAAATGATTATTAATAATAATCATACCTAGTGTTTTATTTGCTCTAACCTGCCAGCTAGCAGGTTATGACATGGTGTCAGGTAAATAGTACGGGCTAGTAACAAAACTAAGAAAAAAAAGTGCGCTTGTAGCATACCGGACATACTTGAATATAGTGCGCCAGTTGCACAACAGAGAAGTTGAAGAAAGAATAAGTTTCTAGAAAATTACCAAGAAAGAAAAATGGAAAGCTTGTTTCGTCCACCAGAACCCCTTGTTTTAGACGGTAAAGTAGCCGATAATTAGAAACGGTTTTGGCAAAAATTTTAAGTGTTTTTGATAGCGACTGATTTAAAATCAAAACCTGAAGAGACCCAAATAGCCGCCTTTTTGAACCTTATTGGGGATGATGACCTTAAATTACATAATAGTTTTACATATACAGAAGCGGAAATAAAGAAATTGGAGTCAATCAAACAAAAATTTGACTATTACTGTTCCCCTCAAGCAAGCAGATTGTTTTTATAGGAGAAAAGCAAGTAGAATTAAAGCTAGACACAGGAGTCGAAGTAAGTGTTTTACCCTTGCATGTACTTGAAAATTTAAATTTAGACAGTGATATTAAACAAACCAAAATTACTCTTGTTTCTTATGGTAATAATAATTTTAAAATTAAACCTATAGGAGAAGTTAGTTTGTTATGTAGAGTCAACAAATGCACATCTCTAGTTGATTTTATTGTTGTTGACGCAGACAACCAACTACCTTTACTTGGGTTACCAGGTTGTTTATCTTTAAATTTAATAAAACGTTTAGCATGTATTAGTCAGGGGTCAAATGTAGTTTTTAAAACGTTAAATGATGTTAACTTATATGAGTCTGTTTTTGATGCATTGGGTGAATTTCCCACTAGCCATCACATAACAATAAAAAAGAACGCCATACCGCATGTTCAGCCCCCCAGAAGGGTTCCTAAAGCTCTTTATGATAGATTATAAAACAAAAATTAGAACAGCTTGATAAACAAGGTGTTATTAAAAAAGTAGAAAAACCTACTGAGTGGCTGAACCCATTAGTAATTGTAGAGAAAAAAATGGCGACCTAAGGCTATGTTTAGACCCAAAATACCTTAACCAAGCCATACAGCGCGAACATTTCTTAATACCTACTGCGGAAGAAATTGCTGTAAAATTGTGTGATAAAGAATACTTCACGATTCTTGACATGAAAGATGGATACTTCCAAGTAAAATTAGATAAAGAAAGTTCAGATTTTACATTTTTTGGTTCACCTTTTGGAAGGTATCAATTTCTGAGATTACCATTTGGCATTTGTTCAGCGCCAGAAGTTCTTCAACGCAAGAACTATGAAATATTCGGAGACCTTGATGGCGTAGGTGTTTATTTTGACGATTTAATTGTTACAGGGAGCAATGAGCTTAAACATGACAAAAATTTACAATTAGTCCTTGAAAGAGCACTTAAGTATAATATTAAATTTAATTGCTTAAAAATACAGTTTAAATCAAAATCTGTGAAGTTTTTAGGGCAAATTTATTCAAAACAAGGTGTTGAACCTAATAAAAATTATATAAAAGCCATTACAGATTTACCAACACCTAGGAATAAAAATGAATTACTAAGATTACTAGGCATGGCCAAATATTTGAGTAACTTTGTGCCAAACATGTCCAAGGTCACCGCTCCACTTCGAAACCTAACTAGATAAGATGTTTCTTTTGAATAGTCTGATGAGCACGAAAATTCTCTTTCTCAACTTAAACATTTATTGACATCTGCACCAGTACTAAAATTTTTTGATTCTACTAAAAACATTGAAATTGAAACTGACGCATCTAAAGATGGCATTGGCTCTTGCCTGCTTTAAATTGGGCATCCAATTGCTTTTGCTTCGCGCAGTTTAAACAGTACAGAGCAAAAATAAGCTCAAATTGAGAAAGAAATGCTCGCAATTGTGTTTTCTGTCCAAAAATTTCATTTCTTTATATATGGTCTTAAAAATATTAAAATTAACTCGGATCATAAACCACTTGAATCTATATTTAAAAAGATTTGGCTAGTTTATCACCGCGCTTACAAAGAATGCGATTAAGACTATTAAATTACGATGTGAACGTTGTTTTTAAACCTGGAAAATATCTTTATATCGCTGACACACTGTCTAGAGCTTTTTAACGGAGCCGGGTTTAAAGAGCGATAAAGAATTTAATTTTGCCGTTCACGCAATAATAAAAAATATACCGATGTCTGATGATAGAAAACAACAATTTAGAGAGAAAACACAAAGTGACCTTCAACTAAAATTGGTAACTGACTTTTGTATTGATGGTTGGCCGGAAAATAAACATGAAATACCAGAGTATGTTTGTCATTTTTACAAAATTATAGATAGCCTAACTGTATTCGATGGTTTATTATTTTTTACTGATAAAATTGTAGTACCTAGTAGCCTTCGATCTGAAATGTTAAAATTACTACACGAAGGCCATGTTGGTATTGAAAAGTCCAAAGCGCGTGCGCGTCAAATTTTTACTGGCCAGGTATTAATCATGACATAGAGAAAACTAATAAATCATGTAAAATTTGTGAGTCAAATGCACGTAAACAACAAAAGAATCACTACTCTTGTATTCAATCCCTGAAAGACCATGGGAAAGATTAGGATTAGACATTTTTACTAATGGTGGACATAGTTATTTGGTTATTTTTGATTCATTTTCAAACTGGCTTGAATTGTGCCATATTAAAGACAAATCAATAAAATCTGTTATAAATGCTTTAAAGAAAGTGTTTTGTGTTTTTGGCTCACCAAATATTGTAACATGTGACAATATTCCATTTGATAGCTTTGACTTTAAGAATTTTGCCAAAGCGTGGAATTTTAAAATCATCACCAGAAGCCCAAATTACCCGCGTTCCAATGGTCTTGCAGAAAAAGGCGTAGGTATAGGCAGGAGTATTTTTAAAAAATCTTTAGAGGGTGGTGAAGATATTAAAATTGCATTGCTGCAATACCGTAACTCACCCTTAAAACATATTGGTTATTCCCCTTCCCAATTATTAATGAGGCGCATTTGTAAGACCAAATTACCTATTAATAGTGAATTGCTTAAACCTAAGTTGTGTGAAAATGTACAGGAAAAACTAAAAAGTAGACATAACATATATAATAAGTATTATAATAAAAATGTAAAAAAATTAAATCCGTTGAAACCTGGTACTGACGTAACTGTATTTAATCATGTTCAGAAGAAATGGGAGCCAGGTAAAGTTCTTAGTGAACATGCCACACCGCGGTCTTATTTAGTTGAAAGTCAATCTGGTGACATAATAAGACGCAATCGTATCGATTTAAAAGAATATTTAAATCAATTTAGGCCTTCTTCTGATAATGATAATAAGATTTTATCACCACCTGAAATTGACCAAACAAGTGACCAGACCCAGTTTAATTTAACTGATTTAGAAAATAAAGAATGTTTCAATAATTTAGAAAGTGATAAATCACAATCACCTGATAAAAAAACTAGATCTGGTCGCATTATTAAAGCCCCCAAAAGGCTTAATCTATGAGAGGAAGGATGTAGATAGGCAACACATGTTACATTTAGATTTAAGACGTTGCAAATAGTTTTGGCAACAATGTTATATCAAGGTTGGTGGCACTGTAGTAGTTTACACTGTTTGCAGTTGCCGGGTGACGCCCAAATGTTAACCTTCTAGTATTTAGTGATGTTAACTAATTAATAGTTTGGTGCTAATAAATGATTATTAATAATAATCATACCTAGTGTTTTATTTGCTCTAACCTGCCAGCTAGCAGGTTATGACAATTTCTCCAGTGGAAAGCTCGGAATAGGGGACCCCGATTGTAGCAGTATCAAAAGAAGATGGCGGAATAAGAATATGTGTGGACTATAGCATAACCGTAAATCGCTTCGTTAAAAAAGACCACTACGGACTACCAAGGATAGATGAACTTTTTGCAAGACTTTATGGATGCGAATACTTCACCAAACTGGATTTATCAAAAGCGTATCACCAACTAGAGGTAACCGAAGAATCAAAGAAAATATTGGCCATTTCTACTCACCGAGGAGTCTTCACAGTCAACAGACTACCAATGGGAGTGACAATATCGGCATCTGTACTATCTCACCGTCTCAAAAATGGAAAAGAAAAACCAATATCGTGTGCTTCCAGAACACTCTCAGACAGCGAAACAAGAATGCCAATACTCCATAAAGAGGCTGATAGGAAGAAAATTTATTTTAAGAACTGACTGCAAACCCTTAACCGCTCTCTTTGGCGAACATCGAGGAATCCCAAAGCCTCATGTCAGCCGACTGCAGCGATGGGCTGCATATCTTCACGTGTTCAACTACACCATTGAGTATATAAAAGGCAGCACGAACGTTGTAGCAGACTACCTGTCCAGAGCAGCAATCACAGAAAATGACCCCGAGGAGAAAACAGACACCGAGAACTACCTCAACTTCAGTGCAGCGTGTGTCGATTGGCCCATTGACAACTCCGAAATAAGAGAATTCACAAAGACCGACGAATAAATACAGACAATCATGAGGTATGTCACCAGCGTAAAATGGTCAAGCCGGGTAAGAAAAAACCTTTTACCTTATTTTAAGATAAAAAATGAACTTCATGTAGAAAAAGTATATTAATGTGGGCACACAGAATTATTATTCCAACTCTATTAAGAAAAAGACTTTTAAAAGAACTACACGATGAAAGTGGTCATTTTGGGGTTGTTAAAATGAAAAGCAGGGCTAGATCATTTATGCATTGGGCGGGAATATCAAATGACATTGAAAACACAGCAAGGGGATGTAGTGCCTGTGCCATTAATCGACAGGCCCCTCCAAAAGAAATATTAACCCCCTGGCCTACAGAAAGTAGACCACTTGATAGGATTCACATAGATTTTGCAGAAATACGTGGTAAAAACTTTCTAATCGTGGTAGATTCTTTCTCAAAATGGGTTGAAGTTAAAAAAATGAAAAGAGTGACTTCTGAGGAAAGTTGACACACAAAAGAAACAATTAAAAACCACAACTAAAACAAAATCAGAACAGGGTGGTCGAAGACCTGGAAGACCTTCTAAAAACGGACAGAAAATGGTAATGTTTGTTTGTTCTTTCCTAATAAAATTGCTTGAGTATCCAAGTCAAACTTTTGAGTACGAGATTCGATTTTTTAAATGCATGAGCTAATTAGTAAGTCGTCACCCAATAATTTGGCCAAACAAGCGTCCCCAAAACCAAATTCAACAAAATAAACGCGCTACGGGTAAAACAGCAAATTTTTATGATCACTTACATACAGCGTGTCTATTTAAGTTAGCACCATATGGACAATTTTTTATTATTAACTTTGTGTTTTTTTTTAACAAAATGTAATTAAACACATGACATCAGCCCCGGGCATGCAAAGACAAAATGGCGCAGCAGAAAATTTTGTTAAAACATTTAAAAATAAAATGTACACCCAGCTTGCTTCTGTACAAAATTCTACAGAAAAATTTAGTACTTTACATGCCAGATTTTTATTAAGTTACAAAACCACAGAACATGTGTCCACAAAAGAAACACCAGCAAAGCTCATGTTTGGCAGGCAGCTTCGAACAAGATTGTCAATAATAACAGAACTAGGAGAAGAAAAAGAAATCACAGATACCACAACAACCATGGAAAAAGCAAAAGAAAGACAGGCATTTTATTATGGGGGAAGAAAGAGAAACTATAAAATTGAAGAAAACGTATGGGTAAGAGACTACAGAAAACCTTCAAAAAAAAAATTGGGTCCCAGGAAAAATAGTAAGGAGGATCGGCACAGCTACCTTTGTGTGTGAGGAGGGGAGAACTTTGGAAAAGACATGCAAACCAATTACATCGTGGCAAGAAGGAAGATGAGGATGAGGTGAGCGAGGGGGAGATAGAGGTAGAACGGAAACAGACAGGTAATAAACCAACTAATCAAAATAACAAAACTTTTATAAGACCTAAAATATCCTATAAACAAAATGTATGCCCTACTACTCGTGTTTGTGAACCATGTAACAGTGACAACGTTATTTTACCTATATGTCGTGATAATGTGAACATTACAGGTACCATAGACTCTAACGATGACGGTGTAAACGAGACATTTAATTCTGATGACTCATTTGTATCGGTTGATAGCTTAAAAGGTTTTTCTGCACAGGTTACGCAGCCCACCACCAGCCAGCAAGAAGCCCACCACACCATCGAATGACAGCAAGGCCAATCCATCACCTAAAGAAAAGAATACCCAGCCATCACTGGACCAGGACGTAGCCTACTCACCAGCAGACCAAGACAGCTTCTCCACACAAAAAACCACAGACGCACAGCCCGCACCAGAGCTGGAAAAACCACCAAGTACAATGACTACGTTATGGAGTCCCCATAAGAAGACCAGGGAGTCAATTAAGGGTGGAGGTGTCATGTATAGGCAACTTTACATGCATGACAGAGCAGGGGTACCACGCAGCCGCTCTACGTACCGGATCCAAATGATCCGGCGCTCAGTCAATGTCCAGCCACCGTCTGAGTTTCGCGCCTCGCTTTGGTCTCGTGCCGTTTGAACGATCAACTTATTGTACCTGTACTTGTGATATTTGTAGCGAAGTCAATATATAGATTTTATTAAAACTTTATGCGTGTTCGGCTTTGCCACCAATACATTACAGATCATCTATGTCCATTGTTGAAATAGCTATTTACGTTACTAGACCGGAAAATGGTATTTTACGGGTCGACGAAAAACATTTACAGGGCGAGCCGTAGGCGAGTCCTGTAGTTTTGAGGAGACCCGTAAAAATTATTTCCGGTCGAGTATCGTACATATTTTTTTTTTTAATTGACCGGAAAATTGAATTTTCCACTCAATTTGATGCTTTTTCCAGGTCCCTAGTTTACTTTCCGGTCTCTCATTTACTTTCCGGTCCCTATTATCAAAAAATCCTGTTAGCCATGACAAAAACTGTCAGAGTTCAATTGTTACTATTTGACAGTTCAAGATATTGTAAAGTAAAGAAAGCATCATTTTGCCAAAATGGAGTCAGACATGGAAAATCTAGATGAAATAATTGAAGCAGCGTCCTTATTGTCGTTTAAATATAACACTAAAAATTTACACAGTTTTTTTCCGGTCAATTAAAAAAAAATTATGTACGATACTCGACCGGAAATAATTTTTACGGGTCTCCTCAAAACTACAGGACTCGCCTACGGCTCGCCCTGTAAATGTTTTTCGTCGACCCGTAAAATACCATTTTCCGGTCTAGTAACGTAAATAGCTATTTTAATTGACCGGAAAAAAACTGTGTAAATTTTTAGTGTTATATTTAAACGACAATAAAACAAGTACAACGAGGTTCTTTTGACAAAATGTATTTTTTCTAAATTACTTACGAAACTATAAATAATTAAGTGAATAGGAACTACAAACGAAAACGAATTATAATAATATTAGTGGGCAATAAATTGAAAGTCACCTTGGACGCTGCTTCAATTATTTCATCTGGATTTTCCATGTCTGACTCCATTTTGGCAAAATGATGCTTTCTTTACTTTACAATATCTTGAACTGTCAAATAGTAACAATTGAACTCTGACAATTTTTGTCATGGCTAACAGGATTTTTTGATATCAGGGAACGGAAAGTAAATGAGAGACCGGAAAGTAAACTAGGGACCGGAAAGTAAATTAGTCCTGTAAAATAGCATTTTCCGCTTAAAAATTGAGTGGAAAATTCAATTTTCCGGTCAATTAAAAAAAAATATTCCCGGACTCAAAAATTGCAAAAGATTTGGCTGTTCGAAGAACTACATCTAGGGCAATTATAACAAATGTTATTAGTTCAAGCCACAAAAGTTTTTTATCAATTAAATTAAAAACAGTAAAATTTAGCATTTTTGATGAGTCAACCGATATTGCAGCTGTAAAATCGGCATGTGTGTGGGTGAAAAAATTATAACATCATTATGGGAATTAACTTCTGTATTTAATAACAAAACAGGACCACTGTCTCAAGGCAATGCAGAACACTTATTCAGTACAATAATGGACGCATTTTATAAATATGAAATACCGCCAAGTAACATTATTGGATTTGCATCAGATGGTTGTAATGTTATGATGGGCCAATACAACTCGGTTGCATCAAGATTTAAAGAACTTTGTCCAGGAATATTCATTTTAAAATGTATATGCCATTCTCTTCATTTGTGCAGCAGCCAAGCATGCAAAAAGTTTACCAAGATCGATTGAGGATCTTGCCCGACACGTTTACGCTTTTTTAAGGTAGGCCAGGTAGGTTTTTTACAATATTATTTTTACAAGTTTTATTTATACATTTATTTTTTATAGTCGAGCAGCAAACGACAGTGTGAATTCAGGCATTTTCAGATCTTTACCGAAGTCGATGTACATAAAATTTTGCATCCTTCGCAAACCCGATGGCTTTAGGTTGCTGCAGTATGCAAAGAATGTTAGAACAATGGTCAGCTCTTAAATTGTTTTTTACATCGAAGCTATTAGATGAACGTTTTCTGGCAGTCGAGCAAGTACACCAGGCTCTGCATGATCCATTTACAAAATTGTATTTTATGTTTTTAAACCATGTTTTGCCCAAAGTTAATACTTTAAACCAATATTTTCAGTCCGAAAAAGTGTGGGTTTATAAAATGCAAGTTATGACTAACACTTATAAAGAATTCCTGCTTTGTTTTATGGTACGTCGTTACGTCACAACAACCGATCTTTCATTAATTGATCCAACAAACAAAACCTATTTTATGCCTTCAAATCAATTGTACCTCGGGGTAGAGGTTTTAAATGAAATGAAAAAGAAGGAAATTTCAGATAGGCCTGATTTGCTAGAGCACTGTTTCGAACAATGTCAACAATTTTATAGTGTCCTTTGTACCGAAATTAAAAAAGATACGATTTCGATGATTCAGTCCTATCAAAAATGTATATCTTTTCTCCAAATAATGCCATATCCAATGAAATTCGAAAACAATTTCCATCCTTAGCAGGCATATTAACAGAAATGCCCCGATTTTTTTCTCCCGAGGCTGCGCAACAAATAGATGATGAATGGAGGATTCTACCTAATTACAATTTTCTGCCGGGATTCATAACTTTAAATAACAAAATTGCTATTTTTTGGGGAAAACTTTATAAATATGAAGATGAGGCAAATATTTCAGTTTTCATCAATTTGGCACTTTTTGTTTTAAACATATTATCTTTGCCCCATTCAAACGCAGCTTGCGAAAGAATTTTTAGTAAAGTTAATTTGGTTAAAACAAAAACTAGAAATTCATTAATAATAAACACAGTCAATGGCTGTCTTCTGGCAAGCCAATGTGTAAAGGAAGAAAGAAGCTGTGTAAACTTTTCCCCAAGCAAGGACATGATTTCTAGGATGACCAAAAAAATATGTATCCTTCCAAGACTGAAAAAGCATCGTCTGATGAGCCCGAAAACGCGGACGAATTTTCAATAGAAAATGAAGATTAGCATAATAAATGTTTAACTTAATTTTTTTGTTTTTATATTTCTTCAATATTTTTTTGTCATATTAAATATTTTTAGGGCTTTAAAAGGTATATATTTTGTTATTATATTTGTTTAATTTTTATTTTTTAATACCTCTTGTTAGCATTAGTTTAAGTTTTGTATTGGTTTATATTTATGTTATTTGTGTTTTGGCGCCTTTCATTGAGTTTAAATACATCATCAAGCGCTGACATTTACCTGTAATGTTGACAACAGAAAAACTGGTGATAAATTAAAGTGTTGAATGAAAATTTGTTTAGTAATTTTGTTTTTTTGACCATAAGTGCAACTTAAAACCTATAAAACTGTATATTACCCAATATTGTAAATTTATTTCGAGTACGGTAATTCTGCTTCAAATACGGTAATTACGGGCTACAAGTACGGTAATACAAAGCTCTAAGGTTGGCAGCACTGATCGTGCGTGTTACCGGATCCGGCAATACTCGTCTGATCGGCGTAGCTTACGCATGTCTGCCGCCAGCTCTGCATCGCAGAATCTTAACCCCACATTTTTTCGCGGAAAATTTTTCAATTTGTTTCTTTTGTTATGGCTGAACCAAAGTAATTAAGGCTGTTATTATCAGTTGTTTTTAAAAAATTAATTAAACTTACAGGTTAGTTTTCTTTTTGCTAGTTTCATAGAAAATTCAAAAGGGATGTTGACGTTTTGATAAGTTATGGGAAGGACGTAAAAAATATGTCCCGTATTGTCCCGTTTTTCAAAGTTTTATCCCGTTTTGTACCGTATTTCTGCGTGTAAAAATATTTTTAAATTAAAATTTTAATTTACTAAAATTTATATTTTTTGCGGATCTAGGCAACACTGCAATGTGTCCACATTGCGCCGCGCCGCCCGCCGCTACACCCACAAAATCGGCATCGCTAAGAACATGAGAAGCGAAACATTTCCGTCTCTTTCTTTGTCTTTATTTTGCTGCTGTTTAAAATAACGTGCAAAATGAAGATGCAGAGACGAATCGTATGTTCAAACTAGCTTGCTATACTATGTATCCTGCGTGCTGCAGCGCGTCGAAAAGTGCAAATTGTAAGCTTTTAAGTTTTTAATCGTTTGACAGTGCGCTTTAGTTTAGTTTGTCGCTATTTTATTCGTAAATTAGTCATTTAAAATTGTTAAAGAGTAGTTATACAGATTAGAAACTTAAATACTGGATGCACAGAGGTAAGATTAACTATTTTTATCTAAACAAAATAATAATTTGACCAATTTGTATTCTATTCTGCAGAAATTCTGACAAAGATGTCGTAAAAAGACGCCGATGTATTTTTAATGCCACTCTAAAAGAAAAATATCCCTTCATCAATAAACATGGGCCAGATGATTCCTACGTAAAATGCACTCTGTGCGGCGGCGAATTTTCAGTAGCTCACGGAGGAAATAATGACATACAACAACATTTAGAAACTGTAAAACACAAGTCCGGGGCAAAAGCTGTAGTTGCTTCACAAAGTATGCGAAATTTTTGCACCAGTTCAACATTGGACGAAAAACACAAAAAATTGTGCGCATCTGAGGGGACATGGGCGTACCATTTAATTCAACATAATCATAGTTTTAGGTCGGCTGATTGTACTTCAAAGCTAATAACTTCAATGTTTGAGCCAAAATTTCCATCTGCTCGCACAAAATCAAATTCTATCATTTGCGAGGTCTTGGGACCCCTAGCAATTGAGACAGTCAGAACAGACCTAAACCAATGTCAATTATGTGACTATATGTTCTGACGCATCCAATCATAAAAACATAAAATTGTTTCCGATTTTGGTGAGGTATTTCTTAGAGAGATTCAATTAAAAATATTAGACTTAAAATTCCTCCCTGGGGAGACAGCTAACATGGTTAGTGAATATATAATTGGTATAATTGATAATTATGCCTTAAATAGCAAGGTAGTGGGGTTGTGTGCAGACAACACAAATTCAAATTTTGGTGGGGCGGCAAGAAGGGGTGTTAATAACGTATATACTTAAATAAAACAAAAATTAAACAATTCCGAAATTGTTGGTGTAGGGTGCATGGCTCACATAATAAACAACTGTATCAAGACAGCCTCAGATGTTTTACCAGTGGATGTTGAAACATTCATTTTAAAGAGTTTTGTGATTTTGTCGAGGTTGAACATAAAAACTTATTAGGCTATAGTAACACACGATGGCTTGCCCTTCTCCCTGCCATAGAAAGAATTCTTCAGTTATATCCTGCCCTAAAATCCTATTTCTTTTCGCTATCCAAGTGTCCACAATGCTGCGGCACTGTTTCACAAAACAATTCTTAAAGTTGAAAATAATAATATTTCGGTCATTGAGGCAATACAAGTATATAAAGAATTAAAACTCAAGATTGTTAATAGAAAAGAACAGGAATTTGTTCCCTTAATTTTAAAAAACATGCTGAACAATGATGACCTTAGCTATAAAAAGCATTCTTTTGAAAAGTATATCTTTGAATTTTATTTAACTGCAGAACAATATTTGCAACAATGGAAAAATCCTGAAACAAAAAATTTAGAAACCTTTCAGTGGATTCTACTTAGTGAAATTCCTCAATTTTCTCACATACAAGAAAGTCTCGCATTTATAAAAAATTCAAAAATCAGTGAGGATGAATTATTTGATGAGGTAACCATTATCAAAGAATATCTTAGTGATGAAAAGTTGGGAGAATGGCAAGTCAATAATATCGGCGTTGGTGCCAGGTGGGTGCAAATTTTCGAATTTTGTTCTAAAAATAAGTTACCTTACAAAAATATTTCCGTGTTGGTGGAATACGCTTTGTGTCTGCCTGGTACTAACGCCGAACTAGAAAGAGTCTTCTCCCTCTGGTAGGATCATGACAAATAGAATTCTATTTTGGTGACGTCACTTTTCCTTGCGACGGTTGATTATCGCCTGGAAACGATAAATTGGAATCATGACGAACAAAATACACCCTTCCCTTGCCCCTCGGTGACCCGCGTAGAATCGCTTTCAGTCTACCGCCTTTGAGATGTCGACAAGATTTGTTTATTCTTTCTTTCTTATGTAACAAACAAAGATACGCATAATTTGGTTATTTCCATCATTCCATCGGCGTTATTTACTTTTTAAAAGTTAGTTTCTAACCCTTTGTATTTTGTGGTTAGTTTTTTATTTAAATTCCATTCCGACTTGTGTTCATCAGTTTCATCGCTTTTGTTGTTTATATTATATTTTACGGGAAGAAAATGCGGGTTCAGGCAGATCACTGGGCAGTCATAATGGATTTTTGTGAAGTAAATCCAGAAATTATAACAAATAAATTTAAGGGACCCAAGGGTCGCAGCGATTGAACCCAAAAATGGGTGGAACTTACTGTTTTACTGAATAGCATTGGTCAGGGAAAAAACCACGGAAGAATGAAAAAAACGTTAATTGATTGGAAGAGTAAAACTAAGGCCAAAGCAGTTGGTATTTCAACATCCCAAGGAGTAAAGTGACCATTCGTCCTCTTACTGATGGGACAAGCCCCCCACCCAGACAGCACACAATATCCATTAGATATTTATTAGATAGTCTTATATCCACTGAATGTCCATGACCATCATATATATCCATTAGATGTACAATGAATATCTTTGAAAGATATATAATAAATACAATTTTAGTTTGGAATGTCATTAGATATTACAAAAAACAACAGACAAAAATATTTTTTTAAACTATTTTAAAGATAGGAATCAAAAATATGGATTATGGATATTCTATAGATATCCCTGGATATCCAGTAATCGAAAACGTGGAATATAGATATCCGGTAGATATCCAGTGTATATCCTAGGGATAATATGAATTCTGCTTTATCATTGACAAAAAATCGAGTCAAAAAGTGTTTACAAAAAGTTTACTCTTTATTTTTATTAAAAATTTTGCACAAGAAAATTAAATAATGTTTTGTCAATTTTTTTTTAATAAAATTTATTATATATAACATTAAAACGTTTTAACCACCTTGTACCACCATCGTTCAAAGCTTGTTTCCTCTTTTATACTTTAGATTTATTTTTAATAAGTTCAAGCAGTGAAATAATTATTTTGTCACATCAATTTTAAATCTTACCGCCACCTTTTGAAAACTGACAAGAACGCCTCCATCGCACCGGAACTATGACTGTCCTCGACATGATTTAAGTCACGAAATACGACTAATACGCTGTCTTTTTCATAATCACTAGGAGCAATTTAAAGGTGTTTGAGCGGCATCTGATTTACATTCGAATGCAGAGCATACGAAATCACGTGACCACGGCAGACAACGAGTTCCCGGCAGCCAGCGGGCAGAGTAGAAAGCCGAAACTGACGCCATCCGCCATTTTAATGATTCGTTTACGCCAGCTTATGAAAAACAATAGTTTTTTTACCATTACCAAAGTGTTTCGTGTTGTTTTTGTGTAAAAGTTGATTATTGGGACGGTAAGTTGCATGTAAAGCCTTTAGAATTAAAGATTGTGCAATACTTTATTATTTTCTGTGTTTTTCTCGTAAACATAACTCTTGATAACCGGCTTCTTTATGACCGGCTTGATTCCTGATAGAGGTTATATGGTGACTAAGTATACCATATTTTAGAAAATACTAATTATAGTGAAAAATGTAATTTGTTTATTTAGTAGTAAATTAAAAGGCCAGTGTGTATTTCTATTGCCGAACACTTGCGCTAATATTCATTCTATTCACAAAACACAATTGACAAGAATATTTTAAAAGAGTATTATCCGATTTTGTTGCTACAAAGTATAATTGGGAAGGGAAAAAGGAAAGAGGATGCTATCTTCATTAATACTTTGACTGCATTAAAAGTATGTTAAAGTGTATTTTAACTTAATTCAGTAATTTATAATTATTAATTTTTTTGCAGAAGGAGGCTACCTTAAGTCTAAATGGAAGATGTGGTACAGAGCAAGATATTATCAACTCAATTAAGAACTGGTTGCGACGAGCAACCGCAAGACTCGAAAACAATCAGGGTGTTTTTTTAAAATTAAGGCATTAAATAAATTGAAAAATTACAACTACAGTGTTTTGCAAAAGTTAGTAAACAACTTTGTTTTAAATTTTCCTTTTAATCCATTCTATTTATTAATTAAAAAAAAAATATTATTAACTAGTTGTTGCCTACGGCCTTGCCCGGGTGCTCATAGGAAATTAACAATGAGTTTACCATAAATGACACATACAGTGTGTCCCAGGATAGGTGTTACACAAGGACAAATAAACTGGTTGCATGGTCCAAAACTGATAAATATAAAATTTTACTTTGGTTTTAATATACAGGGCGAGTTATAACTATAAATATGAAAAATTACTGAGAGTAAAGTACCTTTATTTTTAAAATAGGACACAATTTTATAAGTAAATGTAGAAAATTGATTTTATTTAGGTTAAAGAATTGAATTAAAAAAAATATATTTTTGTCAATTTTTTGCATTATGCATTAATAGTTTTTAAAATACTTGGCTTAAGGCATCGACTTTAAAAAAATACTTAATTATTTTCTTTTAAATTTTGCTCCCTCTTCCGCGTTGTAATGCATAATGTAAAAAATTGACAAACACATTTTTTTACTTTCATGCTTTAACTTTAAATTTTGACAAAAAATTTAATTCTTTACCACATTTACTTAAACAATTTTGTTCTATTTTTAAAAATAATAATAGTTTGTTTCTGGGTATTTTTCATATCTTTAGTTATTGCTGGCCCTGTATAATACCAATTGGGGTAAAATTTTGTATTTATTAGTTTTGGACCATGCGACCAGTTTTCCCAAAATGTCTTTAATTTTTGGTCCATTTGTCCTTTTGTAACACCTATCCTGGGCGTAGTGTGCCTTGGAGAAGCCCCGAAACACAAATGAGTTGGGGGCCCAAAAAAATAATAATAATAAGAAAAAAGAATTCCCCATCACTTTCCAAAGAATATTGTTTTTCTTATTTTAGCATTGCATTTTGTCGTTGCTATCAAACATTTTTGAAGACTAAAAAAGAGCCCCACTTTCCTAATTTACCCGACAGTTTTACACTTATCCAGCACCTAATTATTTTTAAGTTAGTATTTTTTGGTAATAAATTTAAAACTAACATATCTCTGGTTTTTCTATAGTTTTCTTTTTTCTTTTCAGAAAGAAAAAAATCAAGAACAAGACGAACACCTGAACTGAATAATATTTGAATAAAATTTAGTGTGTTTTTTAAATACCAATATACTGTTTAAACTTTACAGAGGTTTTTTTCAAATAAGCCCATATACTGTTAGGGGATTTTGTTAACAATTTTTGTATCAGTTATCCCGATTATGAACTTATCGTATTAGATATGAGTATAAGGTAAAAGTTCATTTTTTTTTGTTTAACCCTAATAAACAGGTAAATATGCTGTGTGGTGCATCGTCGAGCGGGATCTAGAGGAAATCACATGTAATTTTTAATGGGGTCAATTATTGGCTTTTCTAATTATTTTGAAGAAAATTTTTATTGAAGAGCATGCAAATGTATGTACATGGTAAAAATTTTAGATTTTCCGGTTAACTTGTTTGCGAAATCGCCTAATAACAATTTTTCAAAATATTAGCATCTAACTCGCAAACAGGTAAACCGAAAAATCTAACAGCTAGATTCTGTAGGCTAAACCTGCTTAAATCCTTATTGGTGTGTTTTATATGAGTGCTTTAAAAGGACTTACTACATAGTAGTACCCTTAAACCACTGTAAGTTTTAAGTTACATAGCAGTACATATGCCTAAACTCACTAAGATTTTAAGCAGGTTTAGCTTACTGAATCTGGCTGTGAAGTTTTTACCATGCTGACGTGAGTTTGCATGCTCTTTAACAGAATTTTTCTTCAAAATAATTAGGAAAGTCAATAATTGACCCTATTAAAAATTGCATGCGATTTCCAATATCCCTCCCGACAATGCACCACACGGTCCCTATATCCCTTTTAAAATAAAATATCTAATAGATATAATATATATATACAGAGGATACCTACTGTAGATCTTTTAGATATCTAATTGGATATCCATAGGATATTTCCTATATCGTGGATATAGGCGGACATTTGGATATTCTTGGGATGTGTAAAGGATATCTAGTACATCCAGTGGATTTACTGGATATCCATAAAAGATATCTTTTGTACAGCTAATGGATATGGGTGTGCTGTCTGGGCATTTAGGACAATTGCTTCCCATTAAAGTATGTCATCCATATCGTCCCCCATTGACAGATTATAAAAACTCTACCTAATTTTACGGGCCATCGGCCATCTGAATTTTCTACGTAGATATCGATATCTTATCTTGCGTGATCGATACCCAAGAACATGCCTATCAGAACGCGCACCGAGCGAATCGGAATAGTATTCTATTGACAGTTGACACTGTTGACAGTTTCAGTAATTGCTGTATTCCTTTTATGCTCCAGAACCGCCCAGAACGACACCATAAGTGTTCCTTTTACAATTTTTTGACATTTTTTCATGTTGTAGAACCGTTCTTGACACTTTTGACAGTTCAGAGAACGGTTCTACAAGGTAAAAGGAATACACTAAATTACGAATGGAATGTTATTATTGATTTCCATTATCATTATCAGAAGATATTGATTTTTGATTTCACTGTAGTAATTCTAATATGTTGTGTTGTGTGATTTTTGATTTTTAAAAGTTTAAAGTTTATCTTCTTCTGTCTGATAATCATGTCAGCAAAGAACAAAAATAAACGGGCGTGTAATTTCAACGACGAATTGCAAACACAGTTTCCATTTATAAAGAAAACCAAGATTGAATCCACAGTCTCTTGTGAAGTCTGTAATGGACAGTTCTCCATTGCCAGTGGAGGAAAATATAATATCACACGACATATTGACGGCGAGAAGCATAAGCAGTTCTTAACAAGTGCAGCATCCAGTAGTAAAGTAGTGGATTTTTTTAAGAAAGTTGGGTTTGGTTCCGAAGGAAAAAAATTGGCGGCCTCTGAAGCTGTATTTGCTTATCATACTATAAAACACAACCAAAGTTTTAGATCCATGGACTGTACATCTGGACTTATTCAAAAATTATTTGACAAAAAATTCACCTGCAAAAGAACAAAAACTGAAGCAATAATAAAAAAGTTATAGCCCCCAGGTAATCAAAGAACTTATTATGGATTTAGACAATACAAATTTTGTAACTTTGTTTACTGATGCATCAAATCACAAAGACATTAAGTTATATCCAGTGATAGTTAGGTTTTTTAATGCGAAATTTGGAGTACAGGTTCGTATTTTAGAATTTGCTAATTTACCTGGAGAAACATCTGACATAATTGTAGATTACTTAATGGCAATTATTAAAAATAATAATCTTTGTAACAAAATGATTGGATTTTGCGCTGATAATGCTAATGTTAATTTTGGCGGCCAAAAAGGCTAGGCAAAAATAATGTTTTTTCCAAAATAAATAGTGAGCTTGTCGCGCAATTCCAGTTAGTTCAGTTCAGTGCTTCAAGCGAGAACCAGCTTAGTTGGTGTGCCTGGGTGAGTAACAAAGTGGTACTTTACCGGTGTTGATTTGTCTTTTGGTATTTTTTGATTATTTTTGATTCTTTTAATGTTAAAGTTTAAACTGTTAATGTAAATTGTAGTTTAATGTTTTGTTAAGTGTTTATGCAGTGAGGAGTGTTAAGGCAAAGGGGTGACCGCGGCCGAGGGCCGTTGTTTTTCTGTTCAAGTGAAATTGAGGGAGTTGAGGTCAAAGGACACAGCTTAACAGGGTGCCTAGTTGGGTAGTTGTTGTTGTATGTGGAAAGGTCCACAGGGTTTTAGAGCGGGAGAGCTCTAAGTTTAAGGGCAGGCCTGGTTAAGGGTCCGAGAGTTGACTCAGGGAAAAAGTAATGTAGATAGGAAACGGGGAAAAAGTTGTGGGAAACTTTTGCCTTAACGACTTAAGCTGTATAAATGTTTTGGAGTTTAAAGTGAAAAATATTAAATGATTTTTCTTTAAGAAAGTAAAGTTAAGATTTAAAGTTGTGATTAAAAAGTTTAAAAAGTGTTAATTTGTAATAAAGGTCTAGTCAGAACACATTTCCTGTAATTAAAGTCGAAGTTAGAATAAATATTTCAATTATTTAAATTTAATTTGTTTAATTTATCAAAACTAAAATAAAACCAAAACCTAAAAAGAAAGACACAAGTCAACCCCGATTTAGTGCCGCCTTGGTGCGAAACCCTGGCATGGCAACACAGCCTGGAACTGGCTCCGTTGACTTCGGCTCGGTGGCATCCCCGAGAAGCCGCCCGGCCGAACCGACGTTTGGGGTGGTTAACCAAACAACTGCTAACCACTCGCTTCGACAAGCACTACGCTCGGTGGAGGCTACGAGCCACCGCCCTGCTACACAGCACAAAGACAACGTGCTGATACAGGAATTACTAAGATATATAAAGTTAAAGGAGCACAAGACCGCTCAAAAAGAAGACAGACCTCCTACCACCAAGACCCGGACGATCAAGCGCAGGTTACAGAGGAAGAGGAAGTACCTCGAAGCGCTAGTGAACCAGGCAACCAACCAAGATGCCCAGGGGTATTTTACCGCGGAAGGAGCCGCCAAGTGTCAGAAAGAAGCCGCCAGTCCAGACCGCCGACATGAGAGCCACTCGCACGAGTACCGATCACTGACCAGCAGTGAGGCTAGTCGCAATGCACGTAGAAAAGATCTACCAATCCAACGAGCCCACATTCATCCAGATCCGTTCCCGGTCAGCCATCCCGGAACCCAGGAAACTGATAGACGTCCAGAGAACGCACCAGCCGCAGACACCATCACCTTCCAAGGGCCGAGTCACTCGTACCAGTCGATGACCACGGTTCTAACCAATGCCAGCGGATGCCTTAGGAAGTTCCCAACCCATCGCTACCCAGAAGTCCCAGAAAGAAGTATGGTCAACCCGCCAGTAGCCCGAGACTTAGCGTGGGATCCCGAGGGAGCCCTAGGAGAAGACAGCGACCACTTGCAACCGCCACTACTTCCGAACCCAACGGTGACCGAGGATAATTGTGACATGAATGATAACCTGGAGACATCCTCTACCCATCGAGTCCAGGAAATCCAGGATCGAGTCCCGGTCAGTCCAGGAATCCCGGAATGGAGTTGGACCGGTATCGAAGTACCAACGCAGTGTGTGAGCCTCGCCAACCTTCAAGTTTATGGGCTTCAGGATGAACCCCTGACGTCCACGAAGGATCCAGACCCTGATCCAGAGCAACCCGATCCAGGTCACGTGGTCCAGACCGTTCCAGAACTTCCGCCCGAAGTAGTCACCCCCAGGATAGTGATCCAGGATGTCCAAGTGTTCAACCCAGTCAAACAGAGCCTCGTGCCAGTGCCGGCACGAGTCACTGTGTCGCCACCGTGGGTGCCGGAGGAGTACTGTACCGACTTCGTCCCTACCATGGAGTTTGCCACCACCGTGTCCCACCTGTTAAAAGACAGACAACAAGCACGAGAAGAAGCCCTGAAGTCGTACCAGCTACGCCTAGAAGCCAAGCCAAGAGTCCGTAAGGTTCTGGATTTGCCACTTCCGACGTTCCAGAATCAAGTGAGGGGATCCCCGCCAGTTCCACGAAGTCCAAACCCGGACTACCAGAGCCCTGAGATGAAAAGAGTAGATGTTGAAGTATCCCCGCAACATCATGGCGCCCAACTTAAGGGGCATTTGGGTAGTCAGTTGGGTAGCATGGATGCCCAAATCCAGGTGAAGCTGGAGGACCCTGAACTGGCAACAACGCAGAAGACAGAGGCAATGGCAATCACACTATGGGCAGCAGCAGAACTTGCAAACAGGTGCAGACCAAAAAAGGACGAAGAAATACCAGCATCAACCATCCTGGCCGCAATACAAAGAATAATACAAGAACAGGAGCAGGACGACACCACGGTTAGGCTGAAAAAATTAACCAGAGAGAAAGGGGACAACCGACAATTTGTGATGTTTGCAGACAAGTTGTTTGTGCAAGCAAAGGACAATCAAAGAAGACGACTATGGGTGCCGGACAGTCTGAGGACCACACTAGTAGCACAGTTGCATGGGCGAGGACACGCAGGAAGAGATACCATCACCGAGACCATCAATACACTCTTTTGGTGGCCAAGTGTACAGGGTGGCTCGAATTCGACGCTCATCATTGGGATTTCGGAAACCGTAAGAGATTCAGGATCGGTTAAATGGAGGCAAAGTTGCGCAATTTGATGCTCAATAAAATGCCGTTTTACGTTTAAAAAATTCCGAGTACTTCCGAAGATATTCGAAAAAACCGGAATTTTCCTTTTTGGTTTCTATTGTTTGCTGGTTTTATTTGTTAAGATAACTTAAAATGAAAAACACATTTTTATGGCCACTATTTCTGCTCTATAATTCAGTGTGATTAAATATTGAATCTGACGTTTCGGCTTCTGGCGACCATCATCAACTTAATTTTTTAAATACGGACCTGATATTTTTTTCAATTTAATTTAATCCTTTCATCACTCTTAAAAAACTATATATCGCCACTTTGATATTTACCGACGTTTCGTACAGAAAATTCCATCACTAGAATATTGCATATTTATTTCACCATAATACGGCCCTAAACTACATTTTTAGGTAAGAAGGTAAAAAAAATAAACTTATTACATATTCGTAATCTTTTATTGCAACCCATTGATATCTAACAGCGGAAATTACTTTATTAACCGAAAATTTCATGAATATTAGACATACGATACAAAAAGGGAGACAACAAATCAGCTTACATAAACAATTTGTAATACTATCTTGATGCCCATATTAAAAATAAATAATTTAATCACATTAATAAGTGTTCAAAGAGATAACATTCCGCCTCGATGCATTTTCTTGCTTTGCTTTGTATTTTTAATACAACTCGATTAATTGTTTCCGCAGGAATGGCAGCAACTTCCCTTATCCAATTTTGTCGTAGTAATTAAAGGTCGTGAGGTGCATTTTTAAAAAACGGTTTTTAAGATATTCCCAAAGTAAATAATCTAGGGGACTAAGATCTGGGCTCCTAGCGGGCCATCTTGCAAAACCATTTATTAGGAAATATATGGTAAAGGAATTGAGGTACTTCCCTTTCATTGTGGGCAGGAGCTCCGTCTTGCTGCCACCATATTTCTTGAAATACTGCCAAAGGTTGATTATCTAGGGCGTCTAAGACATCATTCCTAATCAAATTTAGACATCGTTCGGAAGTTAAGGACCCTTCGTAAACGAAAGGTCCAATAATTTTGTTCCTCCACATACCAATCCATACATTAAATGAAGTTCTCCCTTGAATTCGTACCTGCTGGTTAGTTTCTGTTAATAAAGTAATTTCCGCTGTAAGATATCAATGAGTTGCAATAAAAACATTATGAATATGTAATAAGTTTATTCTTCTTTTTACCTTTTTACCTAAAAATGTAGTTCAGGGCCGTATTATGGTTAAATAAATATGCAATATTCTGGTGATGGAATTGTTTGTACGAAACGTCGGCAAATATCAAAGTGGCGATATATAGTGTTTTAAGAGTGATAAAAGGATTTAATTAAATTGAAAAAATATCAGGTCCGTATTTAAAAAATTAAGTTGATGATGGTCGCCAGAAGCCGAAACGTCAGATTCAATATTTAATCACCCTGAATTATAGAGGAGAAAAAGTGGCCATGAAAACGTGTTTTTCATTTTGCGTTATCTTAACAAATATAGCCAGGAAACAATAGAAACCAAAATTGAAAATTCCGTTTTTTTCGAATATCTTCGGAAGTACTCGGAATTTTTTAAAATGCAAAACGGCAATTTATTGAGCATCAAATTGCCCAACTTTGCCTCCATTTAACCGATCCTGCATCTCTTACGGTTTCCGAAATCCCAATGATGAGCGTCGAATTCGAGCCACCCTGTACAGGAGTCAATCAAGGAAGTAGTGACCAACTGTCCAACATGCCGTATGAAAAGGACCTCCTTAAAAGACCATATTCAGGGTGTCCGTCTTTTTGAAGTTATTCAGTTGACCGCAATAACTGACCTAAGAACAACACGTAGAACAGGGACCAAAGCAGTATTCGTCTACCATGACATATATAGTGGATGGGTTGGATGTCAAGAAGTTGTCAACATAAGCAAGTCAGAACTAAGAAGCTTTTTGAGCCGAGAGCTGGATGCCCAAGGTCGAGAACCAGCCCTCATTGTAGCAGAGCCAATTGTCTTCGAGATCAAGGAAGCCATCCAGGAGGTGTTCCCGAATGCCACAGTAATCAAACGGCGTGATAAAGGGAAATGGCAAGTAGCGGACAACCTGGAAAGGGCGCTAAGAAAAGAGAAGCAGAATTGGAGCCAAGCAGTGACACCATGGTTAAAAGAAACGAGAAGTCGCAGGATGAAGTGTGGGGCAACACCGATAGAACTGGTTTATGGTAACCAAGCGAGACGTATCCAATTTGGACCAGGAGACAGTGAGTTGGCAGAGCATGTACAAGGCAAGAAGACCAAAGAAGACTGTTAGTTTAAGTAGTTTTAAGAAAGGTTGTAAAATGTAACTTTGTAAAATTTGTAATTTAATATGTAAACCGCAAAGCTGGGAAATCTGTGGAATTGCGTTTTCCTTTTATCGATTTCACTTCTGCATCCAGAAATGGATACCGAAGTGCAATCTAAGGGGGAGGTGTCGCGCAATTCCAGTTAGTTCAGTTCAGTGCTTCAAGCGAGAACCAGCTTAGTTGGTGTGCCTGGGTGAGTAACAAAGTGGTACTTTACCGGTGTTGATTTGTCTTTTGGTATTTTTTGATTATTTTTGATTCTTTTAATGTTAAAGTTTAAACTGTTAATGTAAATTGTAGTTTAATGTTTTGTTAAGTGTTTATGCAGTGAGGAGTGTTAAGGCAAAGGGGTGACCGCGGCCGAGGGCCGTTGTTTTTCTGTTCAAGTGAAATTGAGGGAGTTGAGGTCAAAGGACACAGCTTAACAGGGTGCCTAGTTGGGTAGTTGTTGTTGTATGTGGAAAGGTCCACAGGGTTTTAGAGCGGGAGAGCTCTAAGTTTAAGGGCAGGCCTGGTTAAGGGTCCGAGAGTTGACTCAGGGAAAAAGTAATGTAGATAGGAAACGGGGAAAAAGTTGTGGGAAACTTTTGCCTTAACGACTTAAGCTGTATAAATGTTTTGGAGTTTAAAGTGAAAAATATTAAATGATTTTTCTTTAAGAAAGTAAAGTTAAGATTTAAAGTTGTGATTAAAAAGTTTAAAAAGTGTTAATTTGTAATAAAGGTCTAGTCAGAACACATTTCCTGTAATTAAAGTCGAAGTTAGAATAAATATTTCAATTATTTAAATTTAATTTGTTTAATTTATCAAAACTAAAATAAAACCAAAACCTAAAAGAAAGACACAAGTCAACCCCGATTTAGTGCCGCCTTGGTGCGAAACCCTGGCATGGCAACACAGCCTGGAACTGGCTCCGTTGACTTCGGCTCGGTGGCATCCCCGAGAAGCCGCCCGGCCGAACCGACGTTTGGGGTGGTTAACCAAACAACTGCTAACCACTCGCTTCGACAAGCACTACGCTCGGTTGAGGCTACGAGCCACCGCCCTGCTACACAGCACAAAGACAACGTGCTGATACAGGAATTACTAAGATATATAAAGTTAAAGGAGCACAAGACCGCTCAAAAAGAAGACAGACCTCCTACCACCAAGACCCGGACGATCAAGCGCAGGTTACAGAGGAAGAGGAAGTACCTCGAAGCGCTAGTGAACCAGGCAACCAACCAAGATGCCCAGGGGTATTTTACCGCGGAAGGAGCCGCCAAGTGTCAGAAAGAAGCCGCCAGTCCAGACCGCCGACATGAGAGCCACTCGCACGAGTACCGATCACTGACCAGCAGTGAGGCTAGTCGCAATGCACGTAGAAAAGATCTACCAATCCAACGAGCCCACATTCATCCAGATCCGTTCCCGGTCAGCCATCCCGGAACCCAGGAAACTGATAGACGTCCAGAGAACGCACCAGCCGCAGACACCATCACCTTCCAAGGGCCGAGTCACTCGTACCAGTCGATGACCACGGTTCTAACCAATGCCAGCGGATGCCTTAGGAAGTTCCCAACCCATCGCTACCCAGAAAGAAGTATGGTCAACCCGCCAGTAGCCCGAGACTTAGCGTGGGATCCCGAGGGAGCCCTAGGAGAAGACAGCGACCACTTGCAACCGCCACTACTTCCGAACCCAACGGTGACCGAGGATAATTGTGACATGAATGGTAACCTGGAGACATCCTCTACCCATCGAGTCCAGGAAATCCAAGATTGAGTCCCGGTCAGTCCAGGAATCCCGGAATGGAGTTGGACCGGTATCGAAGTACCAACGCAGTGTGTGAGCCTCGCCAACCTTCAAGTTTATGGGCTTCAGGATGAACCCCTGACGTCCACGAAGGATCCAGACCCTGATCCAGAGCAACCCGATCCAGGTCACGTGGTCCAGACCGTTCCAGAACTTCCGCCCGAAGTAGTCACCCCCAGGATAGTGATCCAGGATGTCCAAGTGTTCAACCCAGTCAAACAGAGCCTCGTGCCAGTGCCGGCACGAGTCACTGTGTCGCCACCGTGGGTGCCGGAGGAGTACTGTACCGACTTCGTCCCTACCATGGAGTTTGCCACCACCGTGTCCCACCTGTTAAAAGACAGACAACAAGCACGAGAAGAAGCCCTAAAGTCGTACCAGCTACGCCTAGAAGCCAAGCCAAGAGTCCGTAAGGTTCTGGATTTGCCACTTCCGACGTTCCAGAATCAAGTGAGGGGATCCCCGCCAGTTCCACGAAGTCCAAACCCGGACTACCAGAGCCCTGAGATGAAAAGAGTAGATGTTGAAATATCCCCGCAACATCAAGCTCCCACATAATATTGTTGGCGTTGGATGTGCTGCTCATATTGTACATAATGCATTTCAAACAGCAGCAGATCTTTTACCAGTAGATTTAGAAAGTATCGTAATAAAAATATATTCATATTTTTATATATATACTGTGAGAGTACAAACATTACAACAATTTTGTGAAGAATCTGAGGTAGAGTATAAGAAACTTCTAGGATATAGCAAAACCAGATGGCTTGCGCTTCTTCCAGCCATTGAAAGAATTCTAAAGTTGTATGAACCTTTAAAAATGAACATAAAACTAAAATTCCAAAAACTGTCTTCCGTACCGTGTCTAAAGAGCAATGTAAGCCTTATTATAATTCAACCTTGGCATCATCAACGATAACATCTAGAGAACAGTTAATCACAAATACATGTACAGAAACACCATCCTGTTACATACTGTCACCAACAGCAGCATCAACATCAAGTAATTTTAGTAAAACTTTATGTAAAGAAACATTGACTAAAGGTAGGCAATACTTTAATTCTAAAAATAATTTCAAATCTATAGTACATTTGACATTTTTTATTTATTGGTAGATGAAAGTATCAGTCAACTACATTCTGTAGAAAATACTCTGCATTATACTCCCCTAAATGTGACTGTAGACCCAATTCCAACACCCAATGTGTCACAAATTCCAGCAGGATGTTTGCAGCCTTTGCCAAACATAAGTTCACCAGGGTCAGCATCAAAAACATTAATCCGTAAGTTATTTTATTTAGTGGAAAATGGTGAAATTTATTTTATTTATTTATAAGTGCTTTATTGGATTTTAACCACAGATCTCATTTTTTATGAGAACTGTGATTTTAACCCAAAAGGCCACATTGACCGAGGTCCTTCAGCCTATATTATTTACATCGATTTGCTATATTTAGTGAAATTTAGCAAACTGTAAAAAAAATCTCCATTTTAGTAAACAAGGCATTGTGACACCTGTAATGCATTTATAGCAGGTGTGGCCACTGTTCCATGTAGCAAGTGTTACAGATAAGTTGATGCATTGGACAAAAGGCCTAGACAAAATTGCTGCGTTACTACTCACTGGTTAGGGCTAATGTCTGCATTGTAAAGGCTGCAAGTACCTTGTTTTAATTTTTGTATTATATAAATTTTAGCAGAACGCCAAAATACTCCAACACCAGTAATTCAAAGAAGTGCAAGGCGCCGTGAAACCACTCCTCGAATATCAGAGCAGCTCCAAGTAATGAACGATAATGTTCTGGAAGTTTTGCAAAATATCAACAGCAATATTTGTCAGATCGGAACCAATTTAAAAGAATTGACTAATGTCATAAAAGAACTTAAAAAATGATTTGTTTCGAAATTAATGCATCTAGCTTTCTTATTATACAGTGTCATATCATTTTATTTTCATTTAATGTTATTTGTTTTATAAGATATTTCTAAATAAACTAGTTTTTTCAATAACATGATTTTTTAATCCCTAATTATTCTAGAAAGATTATGTAAACTTGGAAATATATATTGCATTGTTGTGAATTGATATATATTTATTTACTTTATTATTATGAAAACAAATACATATACATATTTTTTAATCTACATTAGTAGCAATTAAAGCACTGTTATACTGTAACAAAAATTTAATAAAATATTTTTTCTAAAAAATATTATTTTTAAAATTAAGTGAAATATCTTTCGATAAGATTGTTTCTGGCATCACGGCCAGCAATATTTTGTTGTAGATTATTTTCATAAGGCATAGCAGCAGCCTGATTATCATTAAAAACCATTTCCTCCAATGGCAATCTGCCATTAAAACAAATATTATGGAGAACTGCACAAGCTATTATAATTGCAGATTTTGGTAGACTATATCTTAGCACCCTTTCTCCTAAAATGCACCTGTAAAAAGATTAATTAATTTTATAACATATATTAAAAATCTAGGATGTTGCTTTCTATTTTACCTAAAACGCCCTTTCAGAACTCCGTTGCATCTTTCAATGCAATTTCTTGCTAAAATATGTGTGGTTGTATATCTGTCTTGGGGTGATCCTGGGGCAGCATTTAATATTGGAGTCATCAAATATGGTTTTTGGGGATATCCACTATCACCAATGAGCCAGCTTTGATCACCATTATTTAAATTTCCTTGAAGGTATCCTCGAATATTAGAGTTTCTTCATATAAATGAATCATGTGTTGCCCCACCCCATCTCGCATTAATATTTAGTATTTTTAAGTCTGGATCACACACCTACAAAAATACTAGAATAAGACCTCCAGAAAAAAGTGCCCTGATTAAAAAACCCTAGACTCTATTTATTTAAGCTTTTTTATTACAGTATTTTAATAAAGTTTGCTTACAATCTGTACATTTTTAGAGTGGTATCCTTTTCTATTTAGGTAGTTATGTTCTTCTTCTGAGGGACTTATTATTGCAACATGGGTACAATCTATGGCACCAATACAACCTGGAAAGTTGTTTCGTTCCATAAATTTTCTTTTTACATTGATTTTATCATTAAAGGTTACAGGGAACACTATCCACTCCTCACTAAGATTTTCAACTATTAAAGTAGTTACTTCATTTATACAGTTACTAACTGTATTTTGAGCTATGGATAGTTGATAAGTTTGACCCACTGTTCGTTGATATGATCCCGTAGCATAAAAGTAAAGTGCTGCAAAAATTCTTAATCCAGGATCAATACTGCATGGGTATATTGAGGTAGGCATGTGTGGTATTAGACGTTCAAATAAATAAAGAACCATATCTTTGGTTATCCTAAACAACTCTAAAAATTGGGTATCACGCAAAGTAAATGGATCACTATCATTTCGCATTACCTATTCGTCGTTCAAGATTGAACTGATTTATTTCTTGTTGATGTTCTTCATTTTCAACTTCGATTGCGCCCAGTATTTGTGCAGGAAACATCGAAACAACTAACCTAATGTGATATTGCTCAGATCTCTATTTACTAAACTCGTTCTTTGTTACTTATTCCTGTAAAAAAGTTGTGATAAACAAAAATTAAAACCATCAAAATATTTTTTAGGTTAGAAAAATGTCAAAATTTTAAAAAACGTCCAATGTTTTCTAGTTTGATAGTAGTGATTCCGAGTGTTACCGAACACCTTTTCTATCTTGTGAAACGATGCAATATGATGCCAAATCTTTCGATTGTAGCCTCATTTTCATGACGTCATCAAAACAGAATTCTATTTGTCGTGATCCTACTCCTGGTTAATAATATGTGGACCAGTGACAAAACTCAACTGAAAGTCGAAACCCTAAAATCCATGATAGTGACGAGGTGTAATTTTAAAATGACATGTTCAGAGTTTTACAAAACTTTGTTAGAAAATGAAAGTGCTCTGAAGGCAATAAAAAGTGATAAAAATATAAATTTAAGGAAGGAATTTGAATAAACCAGTCAAATTAATTTTATTATATATATCTTTTTTTATTTAGTATATTTTATATGTTTATATAAGTATAAGTAGTTACTTTATTGTGTTAAAGAATTAACAAAGAGTTAATTACTTTATTTGTATTTTGTTTCTGTTACTTTATTTGGTAATTTTCTAGAAACTGGCGGCAAGTCCGATTTTGACGAAATTTGGTATACGGGGTTCTTTGGGGCGCTGATCACGAATCTGAAAGAATTATTTGGCGGAAACGTTTCGTTCTCGAGATATCCATCATCAAAGTTGGTATTTGAACTAAGCTTATTTTCACTATATTCTCCCTTCTTTTTGCACACAATTCTTGATTTAAAGCTAAAGTGTTACAAGATATTTGATTTTCACCTTTTAAAACCCCGTTTTTCTACGTTTTTTACATTATTTTTGCATTAAATTGCGTGGCTTTTCTTTGATAATGCGGCAACCATACATATACATAGGGCTTCATGGCACACTAAGATTAAAATGATTCAAAGTATAGCTATAAAATTTAATGCAAAAATAATGTAAAATACTTAAAAAACGGCGTTTTAAAAGGTGAAAATCAATTATTGTGTGCCACTTTAGCTTTAAATCAAGAATTGTGTGCAAAAAGAAGGGTAAATATTGTAAAAATAGGATTAGTTTAAATTTCAAGTCTGATGATGAATATCCCGAGAACGAAACGTTTCTGCCAAAAAATTCTTTCAGATTCGTGATCAGCGCCCCAAAAACCCCCGTATACCAAATTTCGTCAAAATCGGAGTTGCCGCCGGTTTCTAGAAAATTACCCTTTATTTGTATTTTGAATACATTTTTTTAGAAAAATAAATAATCTGGAAATTAAAAAAATATGTTATGTTAATTAGTTTGTCTATATGGCAGGGGGCGGCTAATAGCAGTAATGACCCCCTTCCAAGGATCCCAATAATTATAAGCCAATCATAAAATTATAGTAATTCTAAAATTAAGTAAACTTTTGTGGTTTTCGTATTAGATATATTAATAAAAATTACTCCCTCCTAAAAGAAAAAAACACCAATGTTATTTGCGGGTTTTTTTATGGTGCGGTTAGTGTCCCGTATTTGCATTTGAAAAAGGTCACCTTACCTATGCTAAAGTTTTATATTGTTAACTTAATCCCATTTTTATTGTTTCACGACCCCCAAAGACGTTTAATTTTTTGGTTTAAGAACTTACGGTGGAAGATTGATTGTAATTGTTTATTTTATGATGCAGTGGTCCTCTATAGTTGTTTTTACTAAATTGAAACCTATGTTCTGAGTGGTAGTTTGTTCTGTTCGAGGGGGATAGTAAAGGTTATAATTTGAAAGGGAGGCATAGACCCTTAATTACGTAATTACTACCTCATAAATATCCAGAAACAAAAGGAAACTAACTAACTTGATTTTTAGTAAAAAGTTGTCATAAAGGTGTGCCAAACAATTTACTAGCCAGAGTGCTAGAGTGTGTTCGCGAGATCCCTTTAGCTTAGTGACTTAAGGGTCCGATACTTCGGTTTTTGAGTAGAAGCAAATGCTTTGTAGAGTAAATAAAGTATGTAAACATTAGTAGATTTTTGAACAGACCCACCTCAAAAAGTTCTGCTGGCACCCCCACCCCCTCAAAGTTGATTAAGGGCTTGATATAGTTTTTTTCTAATATCTTCAAAACGGTAAACGATAAAAAGTGATTTTGGTGCCGTTAGATAGAGCACAAAATTCTGCGTAGGGGAGCGGCGTATAATATCGACCAGTGGGCAATTTCGACCACCCTATTATTAGAGAAACCGATAACGCTGGCAACGCCGTCAAGTGCTGTTTGGGTCGCTTATCTCTCGATACACGCACGTGGTATGCAGATTCGGTGACAGTTTTGTTGTATGAAGGTTTCCCGTTGTGAAATTTGTTTTGGGCGAGTTTCTTATGAAATATCCAGCATATTCAATAAGTTAGGTAATTTTTAATGTTGCTGGTTTTCTATTTCTTGTGATACACAATGTTCACTACACATTGATGGAACATGTCAGTAAAAACATGGGCTTTGAATGTTGAGGTTAGGATGTTTTTTTAAACAAATATTTGGCTTTGTGAAGGCGGGTAATTTCGACCACAATGGTCGGTATTACCCGCTGCTGATCGAAATTACCCTTCGTTTGGACTGTTCAGATGCCAAGAAATTACATGCGTAAAACAGCTCGATCGTCGTGGAGTGAAGCAGACATGGCTCGCGCTTTAAAAGCGGTAGACAAAAAACAAAGCTCAATACGGAATATTGCCAAATTATTCAACATTCCATATGGCACTTTGCAAGATCGCTTGAGGAGCCGATACCCAGCACAGAAGGTTAAACTTGGAAGAAAATCAGTATTTTCGGAAGAACAAGAAGCAGAACTAAGAAACTATGTTTTGAAATTAGCAAATCTGTATTATGGACTTACTCCAAAACAAATCAGACAAATTGCTTATGAATTTGCAGCGTCTAACAACATCAAACATAATTTTAATTGTGACAAAAAAATGTGCGGAAAAGAATGGCTGTATGGGTTTTTACGCCGTAATCCTCAAATTTCTTTACGACGACCTGAGGCAACTAGTTTAAACAGAGTGCTTGCATTCAATCGCACTGATGTAAATTTATTTTATGACAACCTGGAGCAAGTTATGGAAAAACATCATTTCCTTCCAAATAGGATTTTCAATGTAGATGAAACAGGTGTAACTGGCGTTCATAAACCCTCTCGTGTACTTGCACAGAAAGGCCGTAAGCAAGTCGGAGCGATCACAAGTGGAGAGCGTGGACAAACCACTACAGTGGTTTGTTGCGTAAGTGCTTCAGGTGCTTATGTGCCTCCTTTATTCATTTTCAAACGAGAAAGGATGAAGGAAGGGCTTGACAGAAACGGACCAGTTGGATCCATATATCGGTGTTCCAGTTCCGGTTGGATCACTGAAGATTTGTTTTTGGAATGGTTAAAGCATTTTGCGGTATTCACGAAAGTTTCAAAGGAGGATCCAGTTTTACTGATTTTAGATAATCATTCTACTCATTCCAGTCTAAAATCTTACAACTTTTGTCGTGACAATGGCATTGTAATCGTTTCTTTGCCACCCCACACATCACATCGACTTCAGCCTCTCGATGTAACATTTTTTAGTTCGTTGAAAGGAGCATATAATCAAGAATGTGACCAATACATGAAATCCAACCATTTTGTTCAGATTGGTGTGACAAATATTGCAGAATTATTCGCCAAAGCCTATAACAGAATAACTACAACTGAAAAGGGAATAAAAGGATTTCAGGTTACAGGAATCTTTCCCCTTAACAGGAATATCTTTGGCGAAGAAGAGTTTGCGGATACTGTCCCAGAAAATGAAACACTTCCTCAAAACGATGATCAATGTCCTATGGAAGAACTCGTGACACCTGTTCTCCCGGAAAATGAAACCGCTCCTCAAGATTTCAACGATGATCGTGATTTGATGCAAGAACCTATCCCTGGACCCAGTGGCATTCAGAGAAAGAAAACGCAGAACCGGAACCTTTATTTTTAAAAATAGGACAAAATTGTATAGGTAAATGTTGTAGAGAACTAAATTTTATGTAAAAATTTAAAGTAAAACACGTTAAGTAAAAAAAAATTTGTTAATTTTTTAACTCGCCCTGTATAATACCAATCGAAGTAAAGTTTTGTATTTATTAGTCTTGGATCATGCGACCAGTTTGCCCGAAATTACGTTTTAAAATTCAAAAAATGTTGTTTCATTTGTTCTCTTATAACACCTATCCTGGTACACACTGTATATAAGATCAATAAAAAACAAATACATTATTACACAACCTAAAATACCTAATTACAACATTCCACACACAAACATAACCTGGTACATTTTAATTTTTTTTAAAAATATTTACAATTTGTGCCACACATCTTACATTTACATTTTAATAGTGTATCAGATGATATTTTGTCATTTTTTAAAGTGGTCCATAGTGGTGTCCATTTAGTATTCTCTAAAATCCATCCCCATTCAGATGGACATGAAAGTTCAACCACTGGTTGGCAGAGATTACCCCAAACAAGTCCTGCTTGATAGATGCATCAATTAATGTGAAGTGCTAAAGCATTTTTTAGGCAAAAAGTTGCATTCAACAAATATCAATGTTGCTACTATCAGAATGTTTATCGTAAAAAAATTTTGAGATCACACTTAATTGCTGAGATAAAGGTTTTTTGAATGCTGCATTAAATCAATGAAAGTAGCTGTAACGTCCGGAAAAGATTCCCAAGCTTCCCAAAACTTTTTTTTCCTTTTGCATAAAAGGAGGACGTGGTATCGCAACCGGTTAGTGAATGAAAAAAAAGGAAGGGGTAGACTTTTTTCATTGATTTTTTTAGCAATTTCGATACACGAAATATGTCTTACATTTTTACTAGTACCAAACTCAATCCACACGTCTTGATTTTGATTTTTGTACTGATAAAAAATTGCTAAAACCAACACATCGGTATCGACAGATTTGATTATTTTTTTAAATCGTCTTTTATGCAATTGTACGCATGAACGACAATTCGTATGCCCGCCTCCTCAATATAATTCTGTATTTATATATCTAAGTATATATTTTTAACTTAAAATAAAAACCAAATAGTTTTAAAAAATGCGTACTTATATGTATGTTCAAGCTCAAGTGGAGGTAAGCTATTGTACGATGCAGAGGCCCCAAACCCCAGGGCCTGCATCATTTATAATAGTAAACGCTTAAATTGTACACTAATTCCGGAGCTTTGCTCCGGCGATTTTGTTACAGCAAAGACCACAGCCACAACAGCAGATGGAGGCACCGAGACCTGGGTGATTTGCTGTGCCTACTTCCCTGGCGAAGAGAGGACCTGTCCTCCACATCTCTTGGGGGACATAGTGGCCCACTGTAGGGGAAGAGGATTGAAACTGGTGATAGGAGGTGACATGAACGCCCATCACACAATCTGGGGAAGCACCAATGTTAATAACAGAGGTGAGTCTCTTTTAGAATTCATTTCAGGTGAAGGTTTAGATATAGCCAACATAGGCTCCGAACCAACTTTCGTTACATTAACTAGGCGTGAGGTCCTTGACCTCACAATCTGTAGCCACAATGTAAGCGATGAAATAACTAATTGGCATGTTTCCGAAGAGCCATCGTGCTCGGATCTTCGCCACATAAGGTATGACATAAAAACCTCACAACTGACGGTAAGCAAATTCCGCAACCCCAGGAGGACAAATTGGGATGGCTTTGAAGCAACACTCAAGGAGTCGCTTGGGGGCGGAATAGCTAAAATAGTCACAGTGAGAGATCTTGATCTGGCAGTAGAACAAATACGCGAAGCCATTCAGGCGGCTTACGAGGCAAACTGTCCAGAAACGGTAAGACAACTGAAAAGAAAGACAGCATGGTGGAATAATCACCTCCAGGACCTTGGGGCCGAGGTGAGAAGGCTATTTAACAAGGCCAAAGTCAACCATGATTGGAACTCGTACAAAGCGAAACTTACGCAGTACAACAAAGAGATTCGCAGGGCAAAAGAAAGTCCTGGGAACAATTCTGCGAGGAGATTTCAGAAACTCCCGTGTGCGCTAGAGTGCACAGAATCATGGCAAAAGAGGGCTCTGATCAAGAACCCGGCATGCTAAAGAGGTCAGATGGCTCATACGTGAGCCCAACGGAGGAGAGCCTGGAGCTGCTAATAAGCACACATTTCCCGGGCTCGTCAATAATCACCAACTCAACAAGGCTAACCCAACCCACTGATAGGCCAAAACGCCCGAAGAAAGTGGATTGGAAAAAAGCAGCTGAGGTGGTAAGCTACAATTCCATCAGATGGGCTTTAGGCGAATTCCAGCCGTTCAAATCGCCAGGCCTGGATGGAATCTTTCCAGTGTTGTTGCAAAAAGGGCAGGACATCCTAACGCCACACTTATGCACAATCTTCAGAGCATGTGTAGCTTGGGGCTACATACCCAAATTATGGCAGAAGGCAAGGGTGATCTACCTACCCAAGGTAGGCAAATCCCTAGAAAGGACGCCTAAGTCATACAGACCAATCAGTCTATCCTCATTCCTGCTGAAAACATTGGAAAAAATAGTGGATAGATACATCAGAGGAAGCACCCTTCATAGGAATCCTCTGAACAAGCGCCAAAACGCATACCAACCAGGAATGTCTGTGGATCTAGCACTAGACGATCTAAACAGACTCCTGGCAAAGTCGATTGACGACAAAGAGGTGGCGTTGGCAACATTTTTGGATATAGAAGGCGCGTTCAACAACGTACCAACTTTCTCACTAATGAACGCGCTAAGGAAAAAAGGAATCCCCGACACGATCTGCAACTGGATCGAAGCCAGCCTGAGAAACAGGGTCATAAGATCCACCTTAGGCACAGTAACAATGGAGGCTAAAGTGGGAGGGGCTGTCCACAAGGAGGCGTTCTATCGCCATTATATTGGGCAGTCCTGGTAGATGAACTTCTCGACAAATTGACTGGTGAAAGGTACAACTGCCTGGGTTATGCTGATGACCTCGTCATTGTAGTCAATGGGGGTCACCTAGAGCACATATCAGGCAGAATGCAGAACGCCGTAGACATCGTTGACAAATGGTGCAAACAGGAGGGACTCTCAGTCAACCCTCATAAAACAATAACCGTCCCTTTCACAAAAAGAAGAGCGCTTGAAGGACTAAGACCTTCCAGGCTCAACGGAGTGGAAATCCCCTTTTCAAAAGAGGTTAAATATCTAGGAGTCATCTTTGACCAAAAACTAACCTGGGGACCACACTTAAGCAAAGTCACTTAGAAGGCAAGAACTACCCTGGGTAGATGCCGAAGACTTTGCGGAAAGAATTGGGGACTCAGTCCGAAGATGAACCTATGGTTATACAAAATGGTCATCAGACCAATGATAACCTACGGGTCAATTGCCTGGGGTGCAAAGACGCTACAAAAGACGGCAATAAGGCAATTACAAAGTATATAGAGACTCGCTTGTCTATGTATTACGGGGGCCATGAAATCGACCCCTACTGCAGCACTGGAAGCGCTGCTTAATCTACCGCCACTTCACATCTACATACAGGGTGAAGTGAAAGCGGTACAATACCGTCTCAAACAAGGCAAGAGTCCTATCATAAGACAGGAAAGGGCCATACAATGGAGATTCAAGGCGGACCAAGAAGTCAACTCAGTGTGTGAGATGCCTTCAGACAAAATGGCACCAAGCTACTGGCTAAACAAAGGTTTTCAAACTTTAATACCAGACAGAAAGAACTGGGTGGCAGGGCCTCCCATTAAAGCCGACCTAATCTGGTATACAGACGGCTCCAAAACAGACCAAGGAGTTGGAGCAGGTATATATGGGGACAAACCAAGGACGAAAATAAACTTGGGTCTCGGACAACACTCTACTGTGTTCCAGGCCGAAATTGTAGCCATAGAACAATGCGCTAGGGAAATCATCAGAAGGAGCTATGAGGATAAAACCATAGTAATCTATTCGGACAGCCAGGCAGCCATCAGGGCACTCAGTTCATGCAAAATCAGCTCCAAGCTGGTGCGGGACTGCGTAATTGTCCTGGAAGAGGTGGGTGCGTCCAACAAGCTAACCATTGCCTGGGTACCAGGACACGAAGGCCACGAAGGCAATGAAGAAGCTGATAAATTGGCAAAGGAGGGGGCTGGTAGGACAATGGTAGGTCCTGAGCCCTACTGTGGTATTCCATCATGCCAGGTAAGGTCATCCATTAGATCATGGATTATGAGGAAATCACAAGACTGGTGGAGGAGAACACCAGGACAGCGTCAGGCGAAAGTGTTCATCAAGGCTTACTCGCCAGAATTTACAAAAGACCTTCTGAATTATAACCGGAAGGCAGTAAGAATAATAGTGGGTCAACTGACAGGTCATTGCAGACTGAATAAACACCTGGAAACTATGGGCCTGGCAGAAGAAAACCTATGTAGGTTCTGCCAGGAGGAGGAAGAAACCGCAGAACACGTATGGTGCTACTGCGAAGCCCTTTGTCGTCTGCGGTTTGCAAGGCTGGGTGAAGAAAAACCTAAAGCGGCAAGATATACCAAGGGGCCAGTTTCAAGCTTGTGGAGTCTGATTAAACAGACCGGCTTGGATAGCGTGCTCTAACCTATGGACGGAGGACACACAATAAACCTGAGCAGGTTGCAGTGTTAGAGGATATGCAATTCACCTCCTAATCTAATCTAATCTAATCTAATATGTATGTACCTATGTAAAGAAACCTACAACTTCTCTTTTGGAAGTATATAAGCTTATATTATTTTTTACGTAATTTAACAAAATCATTTACCAATCGTTATATCAATTTTGCACGAAAAAAACAATAATTGCCATACATACCTGTTTATTCTAATACAAATTAAGAGATAACAAAAACATGTTTGGATTGGTAGCTCAATTTAAAAAGGTAATATCTAAAGATATACACCATTTGATAGAAAAAGTTCTTGCCCTTGTTTTTATGTCATGTAACTTTTTCGTTAAGTGAACGGTTTGGAAGATATATAATAAAAATAATAAAATGAATACTCCCCTCCAACTTTTTTTGTTGTAGAGTCTTATCAAAAAGACAAAAATGTACACGGAAAAAAAATCGAAAGGCGTTGTGTGCTATTAGAGTGTAGGGGTGTAGCGCAAAAATTGTGTTACATATGTTTATTAATGACGTTCTAAGTATAATTTTTGTCACTAATTTTTTGTTATGAAAACCAACGAGTCCTAAAGTGTTGTAAGTGAATGATAGTAGCTAACAACAGTAACCAAATATGAATCTTGACTACATTATTGTAGTATTGAAAATGACGTAAGTAAGTTCTGCTACAGAAGTATTAAAAAGTAATAAAGTTTAATATTAAATACTGCACATTATTTGCTACAAAAACGGAGCGAGTTTTACTGTTACGTGTACCTGGCGCCTATAGTGCTACACATTGTAACTGTATAGGTTACAATTGCATGAATATTTACCAGATTTTTTTTCGTGTAATATTTATTATTACTAGTATGCAGAATTAGAAATAATTATAAATTAGAAAAACTAAAGTAAAAAATATTATGTAAAAAATTAAAAGTATAACATTAAAAATTTATATTTTTAGATACTATACTGGTGTAGTGCTACTTTTGTACGCCACTGGTAGCTTTATTTTAAAAGATAATAGTATAATGTTATATACCATTCGATAGGGAACACTTTGGCTTGTATTTTTTGTATCCTATATTTTTTTATTTGGTGGATGGTTTGGAAGATATATCGTAAAAAGTACCGTGTAGATGTTCCCCTCCAACATTTTTTTGTTGTAGATTTTTACTAAATCAACAAAAATACAATTTTTATTATTACTATTTTGCAGAATTTTATGCTCTATCTAACGACACTAAAATCAGTTTTTATCATTTACCGTTTAGAAGATATTAGAAAAAAACTATATCAATCCCTTAACCAACTTTGAGGGGGTGGGGGTGCCAGCAGGACTTTTTGAGATGGGTCTGTTTAAAAATCTACTAATGTTAACATACTTTATTCACTGTATAAAGTATTTGCTTCTACTCAAAAACCGAAGTATCGGGCCATTTTAGAACAATAAGTCACTAAGCTAGCTTAGTGACTTAAGGGTCCGATACTTCGGTTTTTGAGTAGAAGCAAATGCTTTGTAGAGTAAATAAAGTATGTAAACATTAGTAGATTTTTGAACAGACCCACCTCAAAAGTTCTGCTGGCACCCCCACCCCCTCAAAGTTGGTTAAGGGCTTGATATAGTTTTTTTCTAATATCTTCAAAACGGTAAACGATAAAAAAGTGATTTTGGTGCCGTTAGATAGAGCACAAAATTCTGCGTAGGGGAGCGGCGTATAATATCGACCAGTGGGCAATTTCGACCACCCTATTATTAGAGAAACCGATAACGCTGGCAACGCCGTCAAGTGCTGTTTGGGTCGCTTATCTCTCGATACACGCACGTGGTATGCAGATTCGGTGACAGTTTTGTTGTATGAAGGTTTCCCGTTGTGAAATTTGTTTTGGGCGAGTTTCTTATGAAATATCCAGCATATTCAATAAGGTAGGTAATTTTTAATGTTGCTGGTTTTCTATTTCTTGTGATACACAATGTTCACTACACATTGATGGAACATGTCAGTAAAAACATGGGCTTTGAATGTTGAGGTTAGGATGTTTTTTTAAACAAATATTTGGCTTTGTGAAGGCGGGTAATATCGACCACAATGGTCGGTATTACCCGCTGCTGATCGAAATTACCCTTCGTTTGGACTGTTAAATAAACAACGTATTTTTTCTCAGATGCCAAGAAATTACATGCGTAAAACAGCTCGATCGTCGTGGAGTGAAGCAGACATGGCTCGCGCTTTAAAAGCGGTAGACAAAAAACAAAGCTCAATACGGAATATTGCCAAATTATTCAACATTCCATATGGCACTTTGCAAGATCGCTTGAGGAGCCGATACCCAGCACAGAAGGTTAAACTTGGAAGAAAATCAGTATTTTCGGAAGAACAAGAAGCAGAACTAAGAAACTATGTTTTGAAATTAGCAAATCTGTATTATGGACTTACTCCAAAACAAATCAGACAAATTGCTTATGAATTTGCAGCGTCTAACAACATCAAACATAATTTTAATTGTGACAAAAAATGTGCGGAAAAGAATGGCTGTATGGGTTTTTACGCCGTAATCCTCAAATTTCTTTACGACGACCTGAGGCAACTAGTTTAAACAGAGTGCTTGCATTCAATCGCACTGATGTAAATTTATTTTATGACAACCTGGAGCAAGTTATGGAAAAACATCATTTCCTTCCAAATAGGATTTTCAATGTAGATGAAACAGGTGTAACTGGCGTTCATAAACCCTCTCGTGTACTTGCACAGAAAGGCCGTAAGCAAGTCGGAGCGATCACAAGTGGAGAGCGTGGACAAACCACTACAGTGGTTTGTTGCGTAAGTGCTTCAGGTGCTTATGTGCCTCCTTTATTCATTTTCAAACGAGAAAGGATGAAGGAAGGGCTTGACAGAAACGGACCAGTTGGATCCATATATCGGTGTTCCAGTTCCGGTTGGATCACTGAAGATTTGTTTTTGGAATGGTTAAAGCATTTTGCGGTATTCACGAAAGTTTCAAAGGAGGATCCAGTTTTACTGATTTTAGATAATCATTCTACTCATTCCAGTCTAAAATCTTACAACTTTTGTCGTGACAATGGCATTGTAATCGTTTCTTTGCCACCCCACACATCACATCGACTTCAGCCTCTCGATGTAACATTTTTTAGTTCGTTGAAAGGAGCATATAATCAAGAATGTGACCAATACATGAAATCCAACCATTTTGTTCAGATTGGTGTGACAAATATTGCAGAATTATTCGCCAAAGCCTATAACAGAATAACTACAACTGAAAAGGGAATAAAAGGATTTCAGGTTACAGGAATCTTTCCCCTTAACAGGAATATCTTTGGCGAAGAAGAGTTTGCGGATACTGTCCCAGAAAATGAAACACTTCCTCAAAACGATGATCAATGTCCTATGGAAGAACTCGTGACACCTGTTCTCCCGGAAAATGAAACCGCTCCTCAAGATTTCAACGATGATCGTGATTTGATGCAAGAACCTATCCCTGGACCCAGTGGCATTCAGAGAAAGAAAACGCAGAACCGGAACCTTTATTTTTAAAAATAGGACAAAATTGTATAGGTAAATGTTGTAGAGAACTAAATTTTATGTAAAAATTTAAAGTAAAACACGTTAAGTAAAAAAACAATTTGTTAATTTTTTAACTCGCCCTGTATAATACCAATCGAAGTAAAGTTTTGTATTTATTAGTCTTGGATCATGCGACCAGTTTGCCCGAAATTTCGTTTTAAAATTCAAAAAATGTTGTTTCATTTGTTCTCTTATAACACCTATCCTGGTAG